>PVLD010024591.1:0-25195 GCA_004027595.1 Dinomys branickii
AAATTTGCATGTCTGTATATGGGTCCATACATCTACAATTCGAAGATATCAATGGATAAAGCAACAACTACTGTTGAGACCATATCACCTTGTCTATAGATTAGTTGTGATTGTACTATTTTCTATGATAATGGGTGTCTGTTTGTCAATATGTTTTTGTACTTTTATGTTTCTAAAATAAAAAAAAATAAAATAAAATTTAAAAAAAATAGACGAGGGGCGTGAAGCCTGGTACAGTGAGGCGTCCTGCGTATTCAGTTCTTCTCTCATGGCTACAGGGGCCAAGAAAGTAATTAGAAAGCCATGAAGCAGTTACAGAGCCAGGCAATTTCAAAAGAACAGGTTTTTAAGTGCAAGGTCCTGAGTTTGATCTCTGGTCCCGCAAAGAAAAAAAAAAAACATTTTTTTTCAGTGGCACCTGCCTGGCAAGCACAAGGTCCTGAGTTTGATTCCCAGTACATAAAAAAACACTTTATATATATATATATATATATATATATATATATATATATAACTAGTTTCTTTTTTAAAGAAAATAGTTGTCCTGGTACAGTTTTTCTCTTTCAGGATTACAGGTGTGCACTACGACACCCGACATAACATAACCCTCATTGTGAAGATGAGGTGTAAACCAGGTAGGGTGCTGCATACCTGTCATCCCAGACTCTGGGAGGCTGAGACAGACAGTTGAAAATTTGAGCGCCACCCGGGCAACTTAGAAATTTAGCAAGACCCTGTCTCAAAAATTTTTAAAAAAATTTTAAAAGGCTGGGGATGTAGCTCAGCACCAAAGCTCGGGGTTCAATCGCCAGTCCCCCCCCCAAAAAAAAACCCGCCAGAACGAAACAGAGAAGGGACTGAGGATATAGCTCAGTGGCCCAAGCACCTGCCTGGCAAGCTCAAGGTCCTGAGTTCAATGCCCGGTACCGCGCCAAGAAAAAACAGAGGCAGGGATAGGAAGGCACTGGCCCCACCTACTGGCCAAAAGCTGTATTGCCGGAGTCCTGAAACAGTGGAAGAAGGGAAGCAGGTGTGGTTGTTGCGGTGTCGGAAGTGCCAAAATTAAAAGCCTCTGAGTTCATTATTTGGGGACAACATGAGTTAGGTCCCAGGGTCACAGCATAATACATCCCTGAGGGGCAGGTGGTGTGACCAGGGGTTCCGGTTTCCCGTACACTCACAGGGCCTCAGCAGGGCAGGTGATCGTGGGACATGGGCTTTTGGGGTACCCAGGACCCCCTGACCCAGGCACTCTTCACCGGAGCAGTGCTGTCCCAGGGGACACTGGGTGATGCCTGGTGAACTTTTGTGGTTGTCACAACTGGCATGGAGCTGGTGGAGGCCAGGGACGCTGCTCAGCACTTTACAGTGCCCAGAACTCCATAGAAGATGAATTCTCTGGCCCCATTGTGCACAGCATTCAAGGGGAGCTGTTGGTTTAATTATTTGGAAAAAGTAATGAACTGGGAGCCAGGCACAGCGGTGCAGGCCTGTCGTCCAGCACTCAGGAGGCTGAGGCAGGAGTGGACTATGTGGTGAAATCAAGGGCAGCCTGAACTGCATAGGGAGGGCCTGTCTCAAACACAGCTGATTATGGGCTGAAGTGTAGCTCAGTGGTAGAACTTGTGTTTATCATACTCAAGACTCTCAATCCTACCAAAAAAAAAAAAGGTTTTTGTTTGTTTCTTTGTTTGGGGGTTTGGGTTTTTTTTTTGGAGACAGAGTCACTATGTAGCCCGGCTGTCCTCAAACTCAAAGTGATCCTCCTCCCTCACCCTCCTGAATCCTGGGGTTACCTGGCTGCTGCCTTCTACCATACAATACGTGCAACAGTGATTCTGTCCATGGTGGCGCATGCCTGGCTATATCAACTACTTGGGAGGTTGAGGCAGGAGAAGCACTATTTTAAGACCAGCCTGGGTAACCTGGGTAACTTGCCAAGACACTGTCTCTAAAATATATATATATATATATATATATATATATATATATATATATGGCTGGGGATGGAGGTCAATAGTAGAGCTCTTGCCTAACATTCATGATTCCCTGGGTTTCAATCCTGGGTCCCCAAAAGGAATATTATGCAGCAATGAGAAAAGATAAACAAGTATCTCACACATCATGGGTGTGTCATCTGTCTCTGTCATAAGCAGTTATGTGAAACAGGCTGCATGAGTGAGCACATGGCATTGAGACTTCTTATGGGAAGTACAAAAACTGGCAAAACAAGTAAGTGCCGACAAATCACCCTCGGCAGTAGACTTCCTAGAGTGTTGTGAATGGGAAGGGGCATATGGTCCAGACCGTGAACCGAGCTTCCCAATTAAGAGCTGTGTGCACCTTTGTATGCAAGTCATCTCGGGTTGTTTCCTGTTTGCCGCAGCAAAATACCCTGGCCTGACCGGCCAGGAACTTTATAACCAGAAGTCGACTGGCTCATGATTATGGCAGCTGGGAGGTCCACACACAGGTGCCAGCGCCCTGGCCACGGGCTCCTGGCAGCATCCCAGCAGGGCACAGAAGCAGGCAGGGAAACAGCTGCTCACTGCAGGAAGCAAGCACAGGGGCTGCCTCACCCTCTATCAGTCTGCTTTCTCTCCATCTCTCTCTCTCTCTCTCTCGTTTTTTTTTTTTTTTTGAGATGGTCTTGCTCTGTGTTTAGGCTGACCTTGAACTCACTCTCAGTTGTCCTGTGTCTGCCTTCCCAGTGCTGGGCTGACAGGTGTTCACCACCATGCCTGGCTCAGTCTGCTCTCCTAAGAAGCAATTCAGTCCTGTGAGACCTGGCCCACTCTGAAGTACCAGCATAGATCCATTCATCAGGGCAGAGTCCCCAAGACCCCAGTGCACCAGCTATAAAAGCCCCCGCCCCCCTCTACATGCCCTGCTGGGGACCAGGCTTCTAAAATGTGAACTTTTAGTGGTAGAAGGGTCTAAGTTTTTTTTTGGTAGTACTGGGGATTAAATCCAGGGCCTTTGCACTGAGGTACATCCTCAGTCCTTTTTTTTTAAATTTTTCATTTAGTCCTGATTAAGTCACTAAATTGCCCAGGCTGGGTTCAAACTTGTAATTTTCCTGTCTCAGCCTCCTAAAGTCCTGAGATGACAGGCGCCTGCTATCTCACTGGTTTAGGAATTCTCCTTGACATAACTGCAGTTATTTTAAATCAGAACCACATGACTGCTGGGCGTAGTGGTACACACCTATGATCCTTGTACCCTGGAAGGAGGTGGCAGGAGGATTGCTACAAGTTTGAGGCCAGCCTGGGCTGCGTAGTGAATTAAAGGCCAGCCTGCCCTACTAAGTGAAAATTTGTCTTAAAGGAAAAAAAGGCAACCAGCTGGGGCTAGTGGCCCTTGGCTGTAATCCTAGCACTTGGGAGGCTGACACAGGAGGATTGCGCAGAGTTTGAGGTTACCCTGGGTGACATGGTGAGTTCAAGGCTAGCCTGGGAGACATAGCAAGACCCTGTCTCACACGCACACAGAAAAAGCCACCATGACTGCCCCAAAGTAGCTCTGGTCATTCTTCCTGCATAGTTTCCCAGAAAACTATAAATAGACAAGCCATCAGGGAGGTATGTGGAGCTACCCAACTGGCCCCTGGCTCAGGGATGTGTCTGACTCTGATATTAGCTGGAGATACAGCAGGAACTTCCCAGCAGGCTGGAGGCCCTTTCATCCTGGCCCATGTCCTGGCCCATGTCTGGCCCATATCCACAGCCCTCCCACTCCAAACTGGGGGGATGACTTCGCCCCACTGTGGCCCAAGACCACGCTTCTGTTGGTCCTTGGGAAGCCGCACTCTGCCAAGCTAGACCTGCCGGCCTCTTTCCTTCTGTCTCAGTGTAGGGTGGGGCGGTCTCCGTATAGCAGGAATGGAGCACATGACATAAGTCATCCAAACAGCACAAGTTGTACCTATATTTTTCTTTTTTTTTCCTAATAGTACATGGAACCCAACTGCTTTGCACTGAGCTATGTTGCTAGCCCTATATATATATATATATATATATATATATATATATACACACACACACACACATATATATACATTTTTTCTGAGATGGTCTCACTGTATAGTTCAGGCTGGTCTTGAACTCATTATGTAGCCCATATTAACCTCAGACTTGCAGCGACCCTCCTGCCTCAGCCTCCCAAGTCCTGGGATTACAGGCATGTGCACCCACCCCTGCTCTTCCCGTGGATGTTAGTGTATTCACAGGACACCCAAACCAAGCCTGTCCGGATACCGAGGGACAACAGTATATACAGTGACACACCAAGTAATGAAATTGTGACGTTTGTCATTGACAGAGTATAGGGGTGACAGTGGTTCTGTGAGATCAAAATGGAGGGGCTGGGAATGTGGCTTCATGGTGAGCACTTGCCCGGTGAGTGTGAAGGCCCTGGGTTCCATCCCCAACGCTGGAGAAAAGAAAAAGAAACTGAAAGGTTCCCATTTCCTGGTGACTAGTATAACCCCCAGTCCTCATGGGTTTCTGGGGACACCAGTATGGACAAACATATGGTGCTGCTGGCACTAGGGAGGCTGAGGCAGGAGGATCATTGTGAATTCAAGACCAGCCTGGGATACAAAGTAAGCTCAAGGCCAGGATGAACTGCATAGCGAGACCCTGTCTCAAAATGACAAAAAAAAAAAAAAAGGTATGGTGCTGCCTGCCTGGTGTATAAAAATGTAGTGTAGCACAGGAGCCGGGGATACAGCTCAGCAGTTCAGCACCAGTACCTCTGCAAATTAATTAATTAATTTAAATATATCTATATCTATATCTATATATAGCACATGCAATCATGCATGTACTAATACTTGATAAATCGTGACACAGTGATATATGTCTGGTCCCAGCAGTGTGAGAGGCTGAGATAGGAGTATTGCAATTTCAGGCTGGCCTTGAACTCACTATATACCTCAGGCTGGCCTAGAACTGGCAATGATCCTCCTGCCTCAGTCTCCTTGAGTGCTGGGATTATAGGTATGTGCCATCACACACAGCTAACTAAAATTTAAGACACAGGGCTATATGACTTGGTTTCTATATTTATGATCTCTCTTTTGTTTCTTGTGCTCTTTTTTTCCTTTTTTTTTTTTGAGACAAGGTTTTCTCTGTAGTCCAGGCTGGGCTGGAACTCGTGGCAATCCTCCTGCCTTAGCCTCCCCAGTACTGGACTGGGATGATGGGCATCCATGCCTGGTGGTTTCTGCATTTATGATTCTTGTTTTTTTTGTATTTTATAAATATCTTGTATTTTCCTACAAAATTTTAAATATACTCAGGGAAGTCTTTGACTTAACAATTGATACTTTTTATCATTATTTTACTTTATTTTTATCAAGACTGCTTCTAATTATCATGGTAATAAATCTTATTATTCTCTAAATGAATTACATAGCCTGAACCAACTAGAGCCCCTGGGCACATGGGCATGGGGAGAAGAATCCCACCTTCCTGCTAAGTCCTGCCCCAGGGAGAAGCAGGCGGAGCCAAGCGCAGGACCCTGAAATGAGCTGAGGCTCTTCAGGGTGGGCTCCTCAAGGCAGGGCACAGACCTGCAAAAGCAAACAGGGTTAGGTGACAGCTGTGGGGCTGAGTGACACATGTGGGGTGGGCTGGAATGGCTGTGGGCATGTTAGGAGCAGCTGGCAAGTCGTTGATTCTTCAGGGGACCCGGGGGGCCTGAAAGCTGGGTGTGCTTGGGGTGAGGGGCCCACCTGGTGCAGTCCCTGGCAAGGGTGGTTGGGCCTGAGGCCCCAACAGGACTGCAGGGGGCACCTGTTTCCAACTATGCAGCATATGCCTGTCCTGGGCTGGCACAGGTTGGGCAGCCGTCGTGCAAGGCTCCCGCAGGGCTGGACGGCAGGCGTGTGTCCAGCAGCCCCAGCCTGGGCACAAAGGAGGGAACCGCTCCGTTTCCTGCCTCCACCAGCTTGAAGGCAAATAGCACGGGCATTGGGCCACAGCATTGGGCCACTCGTCCTTCTCTTGGGCCCCAGGACTTCAGAGGAGAGCAGCCTCCCCTTTGGCTGTGTGGCTCTGTCTGTGGCCCCGAGTCCTCGCAGGATCCCAGGCTGTCACAGGCAGGGGGCACCTGGAGTGGCCAGGTGGGTGTTTAGGGCTAATGACTTGGACTGTACCCAGGCTGTGGGGAGCCCTGGCAGTGGAGGCCTGCAGAAGTCTGTGGGCTGCTGGCCTCTAGTGCAAGGACGGCGGCAGTGGCCTGGGTGTCAGGCAGGCCTGGGCCTTGCAACCGTGGTGTCCTAAGTGGAGGGCAGGAGCAGCAGCACATCTCAGCCAGGGAGCTGCTCGGGGAGGCGCCCTTGACAACCCAGGCTCCTGGATGTAGCTAGAGGCAAAGCACATAGGGCTCTGGGGACCTCTGGCTTTGCACACAACTCGGAGGGGGGCACCAGGAAGGGGAGAACCTCTGTCCTTTCGTGCCTGGTTTGGGCCATCCTAGTACACAGGAGGCCAGGAGGACTGGGGAGCTCAGGGACATAGTTCTGGTGGGAGGGGCCTAGCCAGGGCCTCCACCGCTGTATCTGAGCCTCAAAAGAACGGTGTCAGGCTCTATTTGCAGATGGATTTTTTTTCTTTCTGTTTGGAGATAGAATCTTGCTATATAGCCCAGACTGGCCTCAAACTCACAAGGATCCTCTTGCCTCAGCCTTTGAGTGGTGTGATTATAGGTATATGCCACCATACCCAGTTCTATGATTTTTAGTTACTATTTTAAAGTGTACTAGCATTTTGTTTTGTTTTTTCAGTGCTGGGGATGGAACCAGGGCCTTACGCATGGTAGACAGGTGCTCAACGCTGAGTAAACCCTCAGGGTTTGACCCACAGGGTTTGCACAAATACAGCCCTGATGCTCCCGGGTGTTCCAGTGGTCTGACAACTCTGCTCTCAGGCTGTGTCCAGCTCCTGACAGCTCGGGGAGGTGGCCCACGTCCTCTGGGTCTTTGAAGAAGCCTCAGCAGTAGGGCTCTGAGCACAGGGCCCCTCCATCCCCTGCATGGCTTCCGAACCCAATTCCTTGGCGGGCAATTGGAAGCCAGACTTGGTGGATCTGGCCGCGCAGAAGGAAGGGGGCTGGGTGTAGGCCTTGGTTCAGGGTGTCCTTTGCCCCATCCCGTCTGGCTCTCTGTGGCCTGCGGCTGCCCTGCCTGTACCTCTGATCAGATCATCTGGGCCATGCTGCTATTTTTGGATGCCCCTACTTCCTTTCTTGTCGCAGCAGGAGCCCACTTCCTGGCTGCCTCTCTTTTTCTCCCCCTTGAAATCAGCTAAGGCTTGGACACACCCGACCAGAAATGCCTTACAGTGACTTCCAGGAAAAGCCTCCAGACTTTCACAAATGGATCTTATTGTGTGGAACCAGCTTTATAATAATGGACCTGAGACCTGTAATGTCAGCACTTGGGAGGCTGAGGCAGGAAGATCACCTTAAGTTTGAAGGCAGCTTGAGCTACATAGAGACTGCATAGAGAGACCCTGTCTGAAAAACAAAACAAAACAAGAGCAGACCTGAGCCACTTTAGTGGTGCACAATTCTAACTCCAGCTGCTCAGGAGCCTCAGGCAGGAAGAGTAGAGTTCAAAGCCTGCCAGCACCATTTAGTGAGATCCTGAGCTTTTTTATTCCTATTTTTGTTTTATTATGGTAAAATACACATCGTATAAAATGTAACCATTTCTAAACACAGCTCACAGCATGAAGTGCGTCCATGGCTGCATGCTGTCCCCACCGTCCACCTCCAGGTTTTTCCACCTCTCCAAGCTGACTCTGCCCTCAAGAAATGCTGACTCCTGTCTCCCCCCACCCCCAGCCTCACACCACAACCCTCCTTCCTGTCTCTGTGGATCTGATGATGCTGGGACCTCCTGGGAGGGGGACCCTGCAGTGTATGACTTTCTGTGCCTGGCTCAGTTCCGTGAGCAGCGCGACCTCAAGGTCCATCCATGCTGTAGCAGGCAGGATTTCCTTCCTTTTCCTGACTCAGTGATATTCCAGCATGTGGAAGGACCATGCCATGTGTATGCATTTTTCCACTGAGGGACACATAGATTGCTTCTACCTTTCGCCTGCTGCAATACGTGTGTACAAGTACCGGACGGAGTCTCCACTTTCTAACCTTTGGGGTTGACACTGGTAAGGGGAAACGTTAATCCTTAGTAGCAAGTCTTTGCTGAGCGTGGTGGCACACTTGTAATCCCAGTACTTGAGAGGCTGAGGCAGGAGGATTGCTGGGAGTTTGAGGCCAGCCTGAAATGCATAGTGAGACCCTGTCTCAAAAAGACTTGAAAAAAAAAAGGCAAGTCTTCTAGCTGGGCATGGGCATGATGGCACGTATCTGTGATCCCAGCACTCTGGGAGGCTGAAGCAGGAGGCTCAAAAGTTCAAGCCCAGCCTGGGCAACTTTGTGATTTAGCAACAAGACACTATCTCAAAATAAAAAATAAAAAGGGCTGGGGATGGAGCTCAGTGTGGAGGCCCCTGAGGCCTAGCCCTATTACTGAAGAAAAAAAAAAAGGAACAGAAAAATCAGCATTCTTTGATCAATCCAGTTGTGTTTGAGTTCTAGAGAGATCTGAAACACGCCTTTTGCAAAGCAAAACCAAAACAAACCCAGGAACCACATCAAATCGTGAAGAATAGCAGTCTTTGTGAACTCCAGCCCCAGCACTGGCTTGCCCAATCTAATGTAGTGGGGCTTTATACAAAGGAGATGAGTATTTTCTGTGCAGCAGGTGGAATCTTCCAGAAATCTCCCTCACAGGTTCCTGCCCATGGTGGGGAATGTCCCACCTGGGTCTTCACACTGAGCTCCATCCCCACCCTTTCTTATTTTTATTTTGAGACAGTTTCTTCTCACTAAACTACTAAGTTGTTCAGGCTTTCCAGGCATATGCCTGTCATCTCAGCAGGCATGAGACAGGAGGCTGAGACAGGAGGATCACTGTGAGTTTGAGGCCAGCCTCAAATGTATAGCAAGACTGTCTCAAATAGATAAAATTAACTAAATAAATAGGCAAGGTTGAGCTCAGATTTGCAATCCTCCTCCCACGCTTTCCCAGGGTGCTGGCATTAGAGGTGTGCACCACCACATCCAGCTGGAAGAATCTTTTAATGAGCAACCTTTTGGATTTCTTTTCCTGAGCCAATAAGTTTTGTGTGTGTGTGTGTGTGTGTGTTTTTGTTTTTAAGAGTAGGAAAATTTATTGGGGCAAAGAAATGGGGAATAGGAAAAGCTCCTGAAAGACAGGAGCGGGTCAGCTCAAATGGGTTGCCGGTGAGCCTGCTCCTCAAGAGAAGTTTTACAGGGCAAAATCTTGAGGTGGATACAACATGGGCCAAAATTATGGTTAACCAATAAGATTGCAAGTATTGTTGCTTAGGCAATATTGATCTGAGGGTCACAAGGACACAGGTGACATTATTAACCTCAGTCGATCTACTGAAGACAAAAAATGGTCTTTTTTTGATATTGGGAATCAAACTCAGAACCTTGCACTTGCTGAGCTCTGTCCCTGACCCATACAGAGGAAGACCCTCAGCCCTCTGCTGAGCACATTCACGCTCCCTCCTGCCTGGGCTACACTTCCGTGTAAAAGAGCAGGTTCACAGCTCTCTAACCTGCAGGCCTGGGAGCTGCCCTTCCCCTCCGCCTGCTTCCCCTCCCGCCCTGGGACCTCACCCCCCCACTGTGGCGCCCACCGCTACCTCTGGTGCCTTGGTTACTCCCTGCCAGACTGAGGCTGATCCGCGGCTAAAGTTATAGATCTGTCATTTTTGAGTAACTGGCTGTCTGAGCTCACCCCCCCCACACCCGCAGCTTTATAAAACCTTTATAACCCTGGCTCTGGGGCATGAGCTGCTCTGAGCCAGGCTAGCCAAGTACAGGCTTCCTCCGCCCCTCAGGGAGTGTTCCTGTGGTTCCTTGACCATCTGAAAAAGTGGTCCGGCAAAGTTGAAGAATGAATTCTAAGGCATGGCGGAAGTTAAGAGTAGTAGAATTGGGGTGGAGGAGGGATGGGGGACAGGAGTAGCTCCTGAGAGATGGGAGGAGCCCCAGGGGAGTTGCCCCCAACAAATCTTTATGAAAGGTTTGCAGTTACTGAGAGGAGGCCGTGATGCTGGACATGCTGTCAGCGTGGGCCTTCTCTACAATGCCTTGGCTTACTGCTCTCTTCCTGGCTGCAGATAAAGATCTGCCCCACTGGCCCACAATCTGGCCATACTTCTCAGCCACATGTTCAGCTGCTTGGCTGGCAGATCCCTGACCATTCTGGCTAAAGCCAGCAGTTTATGTGCTGGTATGTGATGCCCACGACATGGCAGATACATTTTTGGACAAGAGTCTTTAAAGCCATTTATACCTTCCAGGAGGTCCATGTTTTCATCCCAGACTTGCCAGAAGGCCTGGAAGTGGCAGGTCTCCAGCAGGTCCCCAAGGTACAAAATCTGTCCAATAGGCCACCCTTCTGCATGCGCCTGGGTGATCACGCACTTGCGCAGGGTGAGCTTGGTGGGGGGCAGGTTGGTGAGGGCCTTCAGCAGGATCCAGGGAGTCACCACGGTATGAAGGAGGGCTGGGTTGAACTGGTACAACCTCAGGACAGCCAAGGCACCTTCCAGATCTCAGGTATTCTCCTTGGCCTGTGTCTCCACATAGTGCTCCAGAATGGCCAGGTTCTCAGGATTGTATCCATGTTCTTCCCCCATCTACTCACACGTTACCATGACTACTGCCACCTTCCATTCTATGGGCACTGCTAGGGTGGAACACTGGCCTGACGCACTCGATATTTTTTTAATTGAGAGAAGGTCTTGCTATTCAGGCTGACCTTGAACTCACGACGATCCTCCTGCCTCAGCCTCCTGAGTGCTGGGATGGTAGGCATGCGCCACCACACCCAGCAACCTTTTGGATTTTGAACTAGGTCAGGGATGTTAGTGAAACAGAAACATCAAAGAGCTAGAGATGTATAAAAAAGATGAATCATGGGAATGGACCCATGTGATCACAAAGGCTGGGGCACCCAGGTTTGCCCAGGGCAAACTGGAAATCAGCAGGAAACGTGGTGCAGCTCAGTGGAGTCAAAGAAGAACTGAGGGCTGATAGTGTATGTCAGGGTCTGAGACTGAAGACTCAAGGGCCAGGATCCCCACTATCCCAAAGAAGGGGCTAAAAGTTCCAGCCCAGAGAGAGAGAGACAGAGACAGAGACAGTGAAGGTTCACCTTTCCGCTCCTTTCTGTTCTGTCCCAGGCCTCTGCGGACATTGTGGCCTCCACACCTGTATAGTGCCCAGGGTGGATCTCCTTAGTGGCTGCTAATCTAGTCCTAAAACCCATTCCCAGCCTGGGTAGTCAGCTGCTCCCTCTGAGATAACAACCCCAACATGACCAGTTTCTAGGCAGATAGGTTTCCTGACTCCCAGTTTCATCTTCCTGTCCATAGGAGCTTGGTCCTGTTGCTTGGTGATGTGTCTATGTGTGTGTGGGGGGTTGGTACTGGGAATTGAACTCAGCCTTGTACTTGCCGGGTAGGTGCTGTGCCGCTGAGCTACATCCCAGCCCTTGTCTTTGTTTGCCTTTTTTTTTTTTTTTTTGAGGCAGGGGCTCACTATGTAGTTCAGGCTGGCCTTGAGCTCAGTTTGTAGCCCAGGCTGGTCTCCAACTCGCAGCGATCCTCCTGCCTCAGCCTCCCGAATGCTGGAATTACAGGTGTGTGTCACCACACCTGGTGGCCCTTGTCTTTTGTTGTGGTTTTGTTTCTGTTTTTTTGAGACAGGTCTTGCTTTGTAACCTGGGCTGGCCTTGAACTCCTGGCAATCCTGCCTCAGCCTCCCCAGCCAGTACTGTGATCAAAACGTGTGCCACCATATCCAACACCTACTTCAAGGTTTTGGGTTTTGTTGTTTTTAAGACAATGGATCGAACCCAGGGTCTCTGCATGGAGCTACACCCTCAGCCCTTTTTATTTTTTATTTTGACATGGGGTCTTGCTAAGTTGCCCAGGTTGGGCTGGAACTTGTGATCTTTTTGCTTTAGCTTCCCAGAATGCTGAAAGGACAGGTGTGCATTACCAGCCCTGGCTCTCACAGGATATTTAGGGAAGAAAAATGCTGGTCATCTTTCTGCCACACTGGAGGTTTTCTGCGGAGGCTTTAGCTTCTATGGAGCATTCTGGAGAGGCCCCATTTGGCTAGGAAATAGAACCTCACCTTTTCGCCACTTCTTAGGCTCCTGCCTTTCCTAGTGGCTCCCAGTGTTCCTTCTAGGGAGCAGATTCCTGCAGGTAGAGCTGGGCTTTCTGGTGTGTCCAGCCTTGGCTCCTCCTAGCTCTGGGTGAAAGGAGGTGGAGAAAAAACCTGCAGCTGAAGGGCAGGCCTTCTCCTGTCCTGGTGCTCAAGGAAGTCGGAGAGGAACTGTTTTGACCTTTGCACCTGGTTAGACTATTAACTCCAGGGAACCTCAAGGGGCACAGCAGAGCTGCTTGGGTATTAAAGCCTGTAATCCTAGCATTGTGGTAGGCTGAAGCAGGAAGACTGCAAATTTGAGCCCAGCTTGGACATTTCAGCGAGCCCTTGTCACAAGTAAAAAATAGAAAAAGGGGCTGGGGATGTAGCTCAGTGTGAAAGCTCTGGTTTTAATCCTCAGTTTTGGCCAGTAGATAGGCGGAGCTTTTAGGCAGCTCCCCATTTAGCTCAGGGAGGTAGCAGGAATCCCTGGGCAAGGCCGCCGGAGCTGGGGGCCAGGGATGGGAAACACCCTGGGGTGCCATAAAATGGTTCCACTCCACCGGGGGAGAGTGAATTCCTGAGCCCCAATCTTCTCCAGCAGCTCATTCCTGATTTCCAGGAATGTGGCTGGGAGGGTGGGGCAGATCCACCTGAGATCCCCACGCCTGGAGATTGTCTGCAGGAGGCGGGGCTTGAGATTAGTGCTGCGGACAGGAGGGCTCCAGCTGCCTGCAGGGTGCGGTGGGGTTCAGAGCTGGGGCTGCTGGGAGAGAGGCACAGCCTTGGGGTGCAGGCCTGGCAGGGCCTGGCGCTTGTCTCAGGTACCAAATTTAAGGAGTTCCCAAAATTTCAGCTGTCAGGTTTAATAATATTTAATGTGCTATTTTAAAAATACAAAAATAGGGCTGGGAATGTGGCTGAGTGGTAGAGCTCTTGCCTTTCATAACCAATGTCCTGGATTCTATTCCAGCAGAACACACACACACACACACACACACACACACACACACATTTGTGGCACATGGTGGTTCCCAACTGCTCACAGTGCTGAGGAAACTAAGAGAAGAAGGGCATAAATTTGTGTCCTGCCTGGGTGATTTAGCAAGATCTTATCTCAAAATAAATCAGGTAATTCTAGCTCTCAGAAGGCTGAGGCAAGAGAACTCCTGCAAGCTAGAGCTAGCTTGGGTTATATACAGAGTTCAAAGCCAGCCTGATCTACATAGTTAGACCTTGTCTCAAAAACTAAACTAAGCCAAATAAGTAAACAATAAACAATTTAGGCCGGGTGTGGTGGCACAAGCCTGTAATCCCAGCACTTGAAGAGGCTGAGGCAGGAGGATCACAAGCCTGGCCTACATGGTGATTTCAAGGCCAGTTTAAACTACAGGTGAGCCGGGTATGGTGGCACACACTTGTAATCCCAGCACTAGGGAGGCTGAGGCAGGAGGATAGTTGGGAGTTTGAGACCAACTTGGGCTACAAAGTGAGCTCAAAGCCAGTCCAAAATGCAGAGTGAGACCCTGTGTCAAAAATAAATAAGTAGGGCTGGGGATATAGCTCAGTGGAATAAGCGCCTGCCTAGCAAGCGCAGGGTCCTGAGTTCAATCCCTGGTACCGCAAAAAAAAAAAAAAAAAAAAGTAAGTAATAAGTAAGTAAAAGAGCTAGGGATGTAGCTCAGTAGCTCAGAGCTGGTGGATCCAAAACAACAAAAAGCTCAGGACAAACTCAAGATTTTAAATAAAGACAGTATGGGGCCCTATATTTGTATGCAACATCTTGCCTCACTTTTTTCTCCTTTCCCAGGTCCCATGTTCCAATAAAATTTTATTTAATCTGGTGCTTGGGATGGAACCGAAGGCCTGGCTACCACATCCTAACTAAGAATAGACTCTGCCTCTGCCTTACATTGCCATCTCTATCATTAAATTAAAACTATTTACAGCTGGGCATGGTGGCACACCCCTGTAATCGCAGCACTCGGGAGGCTGAGGCAGGAGGATCGCTGTAAATTCAAGGTCAGCCTGGGCTGCAAAGTGAACTCAACGCCAGCCTGAACTGCATAGTGAGAACCAATCTCAAAAAGGCAAAATAAAACAAAACAAAAAACCCCACACAAAACTATTTACAAAACAGACAGCTAGCTCCTGTGCCCTAATTTGGCAATTAAAAAAAAATAATAACGATGTTGCCAGGCATGGTGGCACATGCTTGTAATCCTAGAATTTGAGACGCTGAGACAGGTGGATTGTGGTGAGTGTAAAGCCTGTTTGGGCTACATAGTGAGTTTAATGCCAGCCTGAAATACATAGTGTATCTGTCTAAAAAAAAAACCCACCACCACAACAAAAAGAGTCCAGATGTGGTGGTGCTCGCCCATAATCCCAGCATAGGGAAAGCTGAGGCAGGAGGATCTCTGCTAGCTGGGGGTCAGCCTGATCTACATAGTGAGAAGACTCTAGCTCCAAAAAAAAAAAAAAAAGAACAACTCCACATAAAAAAGACAAAATAACAAAACAAAACAAAAGGTTAAAAAAAGATGTAGCTGGGAGTGGGGGCTTATGTCTGTAATCCCAGCAGACTGGGAGGCTGAGGCAGGAGAATCACAAATTCAAGCTCCGCCTTGGCAATTTAGCAAAATTTTTCCATCTCAACATAAAGAAATGTAAAAAAGTCTAGAGATGCAGTTCAGTGAAAAGATCTTGAAAAACAAGGAGAGAAAATAATAAAATAACAAACGAAAAAACAACAAAACAACCCCCAAAATCCAAAACAAGGACCCAATGAATGAACTAGTTAGTCTGGGCTCCAGCCCTAGGCCCCGCCCCAGCCCTAGCCCCGCCCCTCCCGCCCGCTGAGACTGTAGGTCTCGGCCCCAGCACCCTGCGCGTCACTTCCGGGGCGGGCTCAAACGTGAGGCTCACTTCCGCCCGCAGGGGAGAGGCGGCGGCCGTAGCAGCGGCGCAGGAGGTTGGGCCCGGACGCCCAGGGACAGACGGACGCTAGGGCGGGCGGACGGGAGCCATGGAGCGCGGCCCCGGGGCCGGGGGGCGCGGGCTAGGGAGGTGAGTGCGGGGCACGGGCGAGCAGTACGCCCTGCATCCCAGCTATGGTCGTTTGGGGAGCTTGGCCAGGCCGCGCGGCTGGGGCAGTCGGATCTGACGCTCCCGAGACCTCCGCACTCTCGGGTGGTTGTGGGTCGTGCCTGGAGATCCCGGACCTGGGATGGGGACCGCGGGCCAACGTTGGGGACCCGGGTGAAACCGCTGTCCACCCAGCCCTCGGCGTGGAGCAGTCACTCACCTACCTGGGGAGGCGGACCCCGCCGTAGGGAGTGCCCTGCCGAGCCGCGGACTCTGCTCCTGCCCCGGATCCTGCCCCCACCCCGTTAGCCGGGGCTCCCCGTCGCATGTCTCCACGGCCATCGTCAGGCCTCTTCCTGCCAGTGGGACCGCCGAGCAGGCCTCCCCGCGCCAGCGGTTCGCCAGGTGTAGCCAGGATTCAGTGCACAGCTCCTCACCTGTAGTTTCCACACAGGCCCAGGGCTCCTCTGTGGCTCCAAATTTCTTCCAGAGTGAAGTCCCGACTCGGCAGCTGGGCTCATGGCCCTGGCTCCCTCTGCGACCCCTCTTTCTGCTCCACTCTGTGCTAGCCTGGAGCCTGCAGTTCCTGGAACTCGCTGCCACCTGGCCACTTTGTACCTTCCTGCAGGCAGCCTGGCTGGCTGGGTGAGGTGCCATGGCTGGCAGTCCTATGTAGGTCGTTGAGAATGTTTTCGACTGGTTCTTGGTCCTTTTAATATCGGTCGGTACCCGCTGGGACCTGGCTGAGGACTGCGGAGTTGTCAACTTGCGGTTGCAGTTTGAGTTCTGGGCGCCGGGGTGAGCGCCCAGTGCAAGAGCTCTCCTGGTGTGTGCCTCCCCTCGCACCCTGAGTGACATGTGGGAGGGCCCAGGGAGGACGCCCTGGCCGGCTGTGGTGGCTCTTTCTCCTGCAGCTTCTGCTCTCCTGCCCCTTACCCATCTGTTCAGCGACCGGTTGTTGGACTAAAGCACACACCTACTGGTGCTGCTCATGTGCGGTTGTAGTTCAGGGATGGGGGTTCCATTAAACACATTCATTGTCCGGGGGAGCCGTGAGATTGTGGGGGCGGTTTTGATGGGAGTGAGGTCTGGGGGGTAGCATGAGCAAGAGTGGACCAGCAAGGTAGGGGAGAGGATCTCAACAGGGACTCTGAGGTGGCCCAGAGGCAGGAAGGAGTTGTGTGAAGCCAAGAGGTTGGCTGAGCCTGGCTGTAGGCCTGGCAGCCTGTGGCAAGGGACAGGATCTTCTGGGAGTCGTGGGAGGCCACAGGGACACCCTCCGTGGGAGGTGGCGGGGTGATCAGATGAGTGCCGTGGGAAGACGGCTTTGCAGTTGGGTAGAACGGCCGGCATGGGGTGACGCTTGCTGAGGAGTGAGACCCAAGGAAGCAGGCTGTGGCTGCAGGCCAAGGAGAGGTGATGGTGGCAGGGGCCAGGTGGTAGCAAACAGGTAGAACCAGCAGCAGGCCTGGGCATAGGTTGGGTTGACCTGGAGAGTGGAGGGGCTGTCAGGGATGACACCGTGTTTCTTTTTTTCATCATGGGACTTTGTTCAACTTTGTCATTCTCCATGGAGTCAGGAGCTGTCTCTCTTCCCCTTGGCGCTCTGGCAGGCCTTCCTGTCCAGACCACAGAGCCCTCCTAGCCGCTAGCCACCCAGCCACAGTACAGCCTTACCTGCTGGGCCCTGGATCCCTTTGGGAGTATTGTGTTTTGAGGGTGTGTGTGTGTGTGTGTGTGTGTGTATGTATGTATGTGAGACAGGATCTCGCTATGTAGTTCAGCCTGGCTTTGAGTTCACTATGTAGCCTAGGTTGGCCACAAACTTGAAGTGACCCCACTGCCTCAGCCTCCTGAGTGCTGGGATTACAGGCATGCGCCACTACACCCAGCTTGAAGCTGGTGTTTCTCAAACAGGACACTAAATATTTGGGGCGAGGTCATTCCCTGTGGGGGTTGTTGTGGCTCTTATGGGGTACAGAGATGGAAACATCCTTGTCCTTCTCAGACTGTATGCCCTCAATTGTGAAAAATCACAAATGTTGACAGACATTGTCCAGTCCCTCCGGGGGCAGGACCACCTTTGAGAGCTAGCATTATAGACTCCCTGTTCTGAAAAATTCTTATATGAGATCTGCAACCCATGTGGGAGTTTGCGGCTCCATCCTTACCCCTGTCCTGGCCTTCACAGTGCTCCTCCCTGTGTGCTTCTGGATCTTAGGGGCTGGGGTGTGTCATGTGTCTCTCCCTCCCTGAGCCTCACATCTGAGGTCTGGAGGGTGCATATCATGGACCAGTGGCTGTTGGGGGCCTCTGTCCCATGTCAGATTCTTCAGTGCTGTGACCCAAAGCCATGTGAGCCCGGGTGTTCTCTGCTCCTGTCCATTGTTGTCTTCATGCCTGTGCAGTTGGCAGCTTTCTGTACAATGGTAGTGGCTCTGGCCACTTAGCTGTGGTCCACGTAACACAAGTCACGGTGTCTTACAGGTCTTTTTTTGTCTTTTTTGAGACAGGATCTTGCTATGTAGTTCAGGCTGGACTTAAAGTCACTATGCAGCTTAGGCTGGCCTTGAACTCACATCAGTCCTCCTGCCTCAGCCTTAGAAGCTGGGATCATAGGCATGTGCCACCACATACCACTACACTCAGCTATGTGGCTTTTTGGGTGGTTTTCTTGTATGTCTTGTAGAAAGGAGGAACATCTGGGGTCCTCTTCTGAGCCAGGCCCCGCATCCCCCATTTCCCTCCCCTCTCATTTGCTCCCTGAGGCAAGTGGCACTCACGTTCCTAGATGAGGACACTGAGGTCCAGGAGGGTTATGGAGGCCCCAGGCTGCAACATTAAAGCAGCAGGCCCAGGCTTCTCGCCTGACCCCGCTCCTGACCCCGCCTGGCCCAAGCACAGGGAAGAGCCATTGTCTGGGCTCAGCGGGGCCTTCCCAGCCCAAGATGTATCCTGCCTTTGTGTGGGGAGCCTTTGTTGTGTTTCCGCTGTCAGCAGCTTGGTCTCTGGACACCCTGTGAGCGTGTGGGGCCGTGTTGCAGAAGAGGGCCATGTGTTCAGGTCCCTTCCATCTGAGTCTTGTGCTCCTTCCTGGAGGTGGCTGATGAGTCCCTGAAGGTTCTCACAGAGATGGGTCAGAACAAGGGTCTGGGTAGCATTGTGGACAGAGGCCTGGGAGGGACAGGGTCTCCCATGCCCAAGGCAGAGAAGGTGGGCTGGGGTGGCTGAGGCTCCGATGGCCCTGCTCTGTGCAGTGAT
The DNA here is from genome assembly GCA_004027595.1 of Dinomys branickii. Lineage (NCBI taxonomy): Eukaryota > Metazoa > Chordata > Mammalia > Rodentia > Dinomyidae > Dinomys > Dinomys branickii. The sequence continues at coordinate 18,616 of PVLD010024591.1, forward strand.
GGTTGGGCTGAGGAAGGGCTGGGCTGTGAGCCACCGAGGGCCCTCCTGCCTAGGGTAGGTCTGGACCCTGCAGGGGTTTGCAGTCTGGGCAGGAGAGGACGAGATCAGGCTGTGGGGATGGGCAGGACTTGGAGCCTCCCCGCCCGGCACGGTGGGTGGGGCCTGGCCTGTGCCCCAGCTTCCTGGAAGGAACCTGCCCTGTGTCCCCGCAGGGTTTCCCACGGCACACCATGGAGACCCGTGACTTCAAGGCTCCTGGGGGCTCGGCTTGGACTGCGATGGGGCTGGGCCACAGCCTCCTAACAGGGCTGTTGTCGAGGGTGGTGGCTGAGTGTCCGAGCACCTCTACACCTCCCCTGCCAAGTGAGGCCGGGCCACATTGTTGGCGGGTGCCCTGCAGGAGGCCCAGTGCTGGGCCTGGTGCCCGCCCGCCATGAATGGCCTATCGGTGAGTGAACTCTGCTGCCTCTTCTGCTGCCCTCCATGCCCTGGCCGCATCGCTGCCAAGCTCGCCTTCCTGCCACCTGAGCCCACCTATTCGCTGTTGCCTGAGCCGGAGCCGGCACCTGGTGGGGCTGGGGCTGCCCCATCAGGGACTCTGCGAGCCTCTGCGGGTACCCCAGGGCGCTGGAAGATCCACCTGACAGAGCGCGCTGACTTCCAGTATGGTCAGCGTGAGCTGGACACCATCGAGGTCTTCCAGACCAAGAGCGCCCGCGGCAACCGCATCTCCTGCATGTACGTGCGCTGCGTGCCCGGGGCCAGGTGAGAGTTGGGGGTGAGTGGGGGCACCGCTCTTCCCACCTGGGGACATGTAGGGCTGCTGGTGGTGCTGTGGAAGATCCTGAGCTGGGGTGAAAAGGTGAAGTAGCTGGTACGGAGAGGTGCCCGTCCTCACTCTCACTTCATCTTTTTTTTTTTTTTTTGCCCTCACTTCATCTTGCTAATCGGGTAGCTGCCCAGATCGGGTAAGAGTAGGCCTCTCTGTCCACTGCCACCGCTACGGAGATGCCCACGCCCCCCCTAAAGTGCAGCCTCCTTGGCACCCCATCTTACTAATGAGCACAGAGGTCAGGGGAGGAGACACCTTAGATCACCCCAGCTGACTGCTCTGGCCTGTTCTCCAGGGCTGCCAGCCTGGCCCAGCCCAAGGTGGGTGGGGTCCTCTGCCAGGCAGGGTCTGAACCCGAAGGGCAGACTGTCACCGTCTGGCCAGGTTCCAGGTGCTGTAGGAAACCAGCCATGGGGAGGGCCAGTGCAGTACTTACCCTTGGGCTGACCTCAGGCAGGGCCTAGTCCCACTGTGGGCCTCATGGGGTGGCCACAGACCTCCTGTGGATAGGGTTAGCCTTAATCATTTGCTGGGATCAGGGTGGGTCCCCTATCTCACAGCAGTAAAGGGTCCCTTCCGGGAGAATACAGAGATGTCACAGCTGTGCCGCTGGTCCCTACCCCACAGAGGCTCCCAAGTAGCACCAACTACCTTGAGCTGCTGAGGCCACTGCAGGAGGCCTCTGCAGCAGAGGTGGCCACCGTCCCACAGGTTGGGGTGGTGGCTGCTGTGGCTTGATGAGCTCAGTGCCTCAGTGTCCCCTTCAGAGGGAAGGCCCACCACAGTGGGAGAAACCCTGGTGCCTGTCCCCTCAGCACCCTCCCCCACCCCTTCACTGACTGTGCCTCTTGAGAGGGGAGAGGGTGAGGCAACAGGTGCCCCTGGCTGCCAAGAGGAACAGTCCTGAGTCCTCTATGCTGGGACAGCTCCTGAGCCAGGCTGTGCTCCCATCCCTTGACCTGTGCCCCCAGGTACACGGTTCTTTTCTCACATGGCAATGCCGTGGACCTGGGCCAGATGAGCAGCTTCTATATCGGCCTGGGCACCCGCCTCAGCTGTAACATCTTCTCCTATGACTACTCTGGCTATGGCGTCAGCTCAGGCCGGCCCTCTGAGAAGAACCTCTATGCTGACATTGACGCTGCCTGGCAGGCCCTGCGCACCAGGTAAGGCCACCTGAGGGGCAGAGACAGTTGCAGGGCTCCCTAGCAAGGTGACCAAGCTTCTTTGAGGTAGGAGGAAGCTGACACCAGGTTCTGTGGCAGGTTAGAGGGTGCTGGCAGCATGGGTTGGGTGTGTGGATACCCATTTCCTTGTGGCTGAGATAGGGTCAGGGGTCTTCAGACCAGCCTGGGGTCAGGGCACCTGTTCCTGGGTTCTCAAGCTGGAGCCATGTACAAGGGAGTGAGGGCCTGCCAATGTGAGGAGGTGGTAGTGAGAAGGGGCCCTCGGGGTGGACCACTGAATCCAGGATCTAGGTGTGTGGCTGTGGAACACAACTTTGCCATAGGGCAGTGGGCAGGTGGGGCCTTCAACTGGGCCAGAGAGTTCTGTCCTGTGGTTGTCCAGTGTTGACAGCAGACCCTTAGCCATGAGGTCCCCTGGTCTAGTCTCTGCCTTCCTGGTCACCAGGTCTTAAGCAGTTGCTCTGCTCACCTTCACACTGGTCCGTGTGGCACACTTACTGTGTGCTCTGACCAGTCCCTGCCTCACTGGAGGTGGCATCTCTCAGTGCCTGCTCAGGGATGCCTGTCTCAGCCTCGCTTGGCAGGAAGGTCCGACCCACCCTGTGGGGCCAGATGCAGCACTGGGAAGTCAGTTGCCCTGGGGAGATGTGGTGCTGGTCTCCATGGTGAAGCACCATGCAGTCTCGATGAGGCCTGGGGGCCTGGTCTCCTGGCACTTCCCTGTTACTGGGGACCTATCTGAGCATCCTTCCTGCTCTGCTGCAGGTACATGTGACCTCAGCATGCACAGTCCCTCCTGTCCCCACTACCGGTGGCACAAGTAGAACTATACCCTGGTTGTGTGGTGTGGGGCTCTGAGCTCTGCCCCTCTGTCCTGCCACCAGAACTGGTCTCCTGGGTCCTGGGCCTTAGTCCTGGGCTAGGGGCTCTGGAAGCCTGGGGAAGGAGGGTGTCACCAGGACAGGTCAGGTACATCCAGGCACAGAAGTCCAGGTGGCAGTTGGGAATTCCTACTTAAGAGCTGGGTGATAGGTCAGCACTGGCATTCAGCAGAGTGGTGGCCATGGAGCCAGAGGTCTGGCCAAGGACCAGGAACCAGTGCAGGGGCCTCTGCGTGGATGAGCAGGTGGCATGAGGCTGCCCAAGTCAAACCCAGATGTTCATTCCCTGTGCACCAGGGGTTCAGCCCCCTGGGATCAATTTCTGAGCTGGGAGGAGAGCAGTGGTATCCTGCGGGGGTGGGGGCCAGTGGGTCCCCTTGTGAGTCGAGAACAAGGTGCAAGGGGGCCATGGAGCCAGAGTAGTGCTGGATCAGGGAGCCTGGCAGGTGGGCTACATGCCAGCCCGCTGCTGGTGGGGATAGTGCTGGCAGGTCAGGACCTGAGCACTTGTGGGCAGGGAGGGGCTTAGAAGAGGCAGCAGGGGCACCCACCTCCCACAGCCCTGCCGCTACCACTTGTGGGTGTCCTGCTAACCCCCTAATTGGGCACGGGGGAGGCAGAGCGGACACAGACTGGGCGGAAACATTCAGTGACACAGCTGCCTAAATAGCCCCAGCGTTTGAGGGTGTGTGGGGTGGGGGCTGGGAAGGAAGATGGCCCCGCCCCCTTGCAGGTGCACTAGGAGGGGCTTTCTGGTTAGGCTGTAGGGAAGGGTTGGCCTGAGGGGCGGGGCGGTGAGGTAGCCAGTCCTGAAGTCTATTCTGGTCCGGTGCATGCCAGACGTGCACTGCACCCCGGCATTCATCAGATGCCTGCTTGGGAGCTAGGTGTTGTCGGTGAGCAGAGGGCAGAGCCAGGGAATAGGTGGTGCTGACCCCACCCCGCCCCCTCCTGCTTCCAGGTACGGCATCAGTCCGGACAGCATCATCCTGTACGGGCAGAGCATTGGCACGGTGCCCACGGTGGACCTGGCCTCGCGCTACGAATGTGCCGCTGTGGTGCTGCACTCGCCACTCACCTCAGGCATGCGTGTCGCCTTTCCTGACACCAAGAAGACCTACTGCTTCGATGCATTCCCCAAGTGAGCGTGGGGTCTCTCCGTGGGGCGGGGCGGGGCGTGGGGGTGGAGGGTGCCGTGTGTGTTGTGCATGCTCGCGAGGGTGGGGGTGCGGTGGGAGGTCTGGGAGCCCCGAACTAGCGGCCTCCAGGCCTAACCTGCCCCACCCCCCAGCATCGAAAAGGTGTCGAAGATCACGTCGCCGGTGCTCATCATCCATGGCACGGAGGATGAGGTGATCGACTTCTCCCACGGGCTGGCCCTGTACGAGCGCTGTCCCAAGGCCGTGGAGCCCCTGTGGGTGGAGGGCGCCGGGCACAACGACATCGAGCTCTACAGCCAGTACCTGGAACGGCTGCGCCGCTTCATCTCCCGGGAGCTGCCCGGCCAGCGCGCCTAGCGTCGGCCAGTGACGCCACACCGCGCTGGGCCCCAGCAATCAGGTGGCCGCTCCAGGACTCCCCCTCTGCGGCCCAGGGGTTGCATGTGGACCTCTGGGCCACCTAGGACCCTGCCCTGGCCCAGGGACCATGGACAATGTGCAGGCAATGGAGCTACACTTCCTTTTGGAAGCAAAGAGAGGTGAAAAATTAAAGATTTAAGATTTTAGGGTTCCGCTCCTCTTCTGTGGTTCTTGGGGATCCCAGTGAGCCACAGCGGTGTGGGTCTGGCTGCTCTGCAAAGATGGAGGTGGGGGAATGGGCGAAGGGTGGAGGCAGCATTCCAGGGAGACTGGCAGATTCGGTCTGCAGGGTGCAGCCCTGGGCAGGGAGTTGCTCTGGGGCAACCCCTCCTTCCCTGCCTCTGCGGCTTGCCCCTACTTTACAGGGGACCAGAGGGCCCTCCTGACCCCGGACGTGCCGGGCTCCGTGTTCCGGACTCTGTACGGACCTATCCTGGGCCAGGCCGACCCCTCTGTGAGCCGGCCGGGGAGTAGCGGCAGGTGGAAGGGCTTTTGTCAAAGATCCAGCCTTTGAGCTGTGGCCTCCGGGTCTCCCCAGGCCCCAGTACGCAGAGCTCTGCGGCCTCCGTGGCAGGAGCTCTAGGGCAGGATAGGATCTATCCTCATCTAGCCTAGGCCGTGATGAGGTCAGGATCCTGCCTCGCCTAGCCCTAGGTGGTGGCCCCTTTAAGGGAGGGTGGGGCTTCAGTCGGGACCTGTGAGACGTGAGGGGCGTGGCCAGCGCGAGGGTACGGAGCGGGCGGACGCTGGGGCGGAAGGGACGGCCACGAACCCGGAAGTGGAGGCGCCCGGTGGACCGTGGAGGAGGCGGTGGGTCGGCGGTAAGTGGTGACGGCTCAGAGTCAGCCGGGTACCCGACCCGGCCGGCCCCCCACCCCACCCCCGGCTGCTTCCGTGGCTTCTTCCTCGGCGCTTGCCATGGCCCTATTGCCTCACTCGCTCCGCTGTACCCGTCCTCCTGTCTGACTGAAAAGGCGCCGGCGCGAGCGCGCAGTGTGGCCGCTGCCTGGAGTCCCGGGTCACTTGTGAGGCCAGGAGCTTGTGGAAGGAAGCCTTGGTGAATTAGGGAGCGTCCGTGCCTTCTCCCACTCTCACCAGCCCCCGTGCCTTTGCACAGACTGCAGTGCCTTCCGCCTCGTGTTTGTGCAGTGTCCCCCGCGTGGCTGCCGTTTCCTGATGCGTCGGCTTCCTCTAGGTTGCTGGCTGCACTGTTTCTATCCTGACTCCCTACCCCATCGAGTCCCCCCGCTGGGTGCCCCAGAGACGTCTGGTGCAGACCTGGTCACTGAGAGTGTTGTCTCAGCCACCATTAGAACCTGTTCTGCCTGTGAACAGAGAGCGGGCTGTTTTCAGGCTGCGAGGTCAAAGCAGCTGTTTACAGTAGACAAGGTTTTCAGGTACATGGTAAAAACATCCAAGAAGTCAGAAAGGAGTTATTTGGTGGTAACTTCAAAGTGTTCCTCCTGAGCGCGATGTGTGCCGTCAAAAACCTGTAATCCCAGCAGTTCACAAAGCTGAGGTCCGAGAATGGAAAGTTTGAGTTTAGCCTGGCAGTTTAGTGACAGGGTTAGTCCCTGACTCAAAATTAATTTTATTTTTATTTATTTATTTTTTTCTTTTTTGGGACAGCGTCTCGCTATGCAGTTTAGGCCGGCCTCGAGCTCACTTTGTAGCCCAGGCTGGTCTCGAACTTGAAACGATCCTCCTGCCTCAGGCTCTGGAGTGCTGGGATTACAGGCGAGCGCCACCATGCCCGACTTTCAAAATTAACTTTAAAAGAAGGTTGCAGATGTAGCTCAGCGCAGAGACCCTGGGTTCAGTCCCCTGGTACAGGGGCTGGGATTTCACGTTTCTGACCTCTGAAGCCCAGTTGGCCTCTAAGTGGGAACAAAGAAACCCAGTTTCCTCAGTGCCCGTAAAGAAAGCTCTATGTGCACCATCTGTACGTGTTCCTGCAAAAGAGCCCCACTCCTAAGAGCTGTTCTGACATACAAAGTATGCACAGAGAATAGACTCTAGACTCTTTTTTTAATCTTTTTGAGGCAGGGTCTCACTACGCAGTTCAGGCTGGTGTTGAGCTCCCTTTTTTTTTTTTTTGCG
>PVLD010024592.1:0-25194 GCA_004027595.1 Dinomys branickii
TTGGAGTCCCTGCAGGCATGAAGGTTCCAAGGTGCCAGTCTATCCTTTGGGGCTTTCTGCGCGGCCCGCCCGATGCGCACGAAACGTGAGACCGCTGGGCGTTGCCGCCCCCAGAGAGCCGATCTCTGTCGGGAGTCGCCGGAGAGCTGCGCCGGCTCGGGGGGCGGGAGTGATCGAGCTGTCCGTGTTCTCAGGGCGTTAGGACCCAAGCAAATCTTCCTCCTCGCTCTCGGCGTTTGGGGCCCTGCGCGCGGCCCGCCTGACACGCGCGAAACGTGAGATCGCTGGGCGTCTCCGCCGCTGACAAGCCGATCTCTGTCGGGAGTCGCCGGGGGGCTGCACCGGCTCGGGAGACGGGAGGGATCGAGCTGTCTGTATTCTCGGGGCGCTAGGACCCAGCAAATCTTTCTCTCCTCTCCCGGCGTTTGGGCCCCTCCGCGCGGCCCGCCCGACACGCGCGAAACGTGGGATTGCCGGGCGTCTCCGCCGCTAACAAGCCAATCTCTGTCGGGAGTCGCCGGGGGGCTGCGCCGGCTTGGGAGGCGGGAGGGACCGAGCCGGCTGCGCTCCCATGGTGCTTGGACCGAGCCAAGCTTTCTCCCCGCGTGGATCGTCCCTGGCTCCCAGCGTCTGGGGCTTTCCCACGTCTCGCCCCGGCAGCCTGGTCCGCCCTACCACATCTCCCGCGGCATCTCAGAGAAATACGCCCAGTTTAAACTTCCCAGCCGAGGTCCCGGCATTCACGCTCGCCAAGTCTGTCTCGAGCTGGCGGTGTTTATTAAGGAGGTTCGCTCCCTTGCTGCTCACCTGGTCGCCATCTTCCCCGGAGTCCAGGAGAATTCTTTATTTCAGCATATTTTGTAAGTTTTGTTGCATACACTTTATACTTCCTTAATTAACCTTTTCCCATGTGTGTTTTTTCTTTTGAGTATTATTGTAAATGAATTTGTTTTCTTAATTTGCTTCTTGGATTTTTCATTGTTGTTGTGTAGAAATGCAATTGTTTTGTGCATTGATCTTTTGAACTGAAAACTGACTGAAGCTGTTTAATAGCTGTAGTATTTTTATGGATTCTTTATGATTTTCTATGGGAAAACATATCATCTACAAATAGTGATAGCTTTACTTAATTTTTAATTTGTCTTTTTTCTTCTCATTATTTTAAGTGAAACTTTCCTTATAATATTTAATAGCAGTTGAGAAAGCATGAGTCTTTGCCATTTAATTTATTCCTGATATTAGAAGTAAAGGTTTCATAGCATTGAGTGGGCTGAGTATTTTTACCAAGAAATGGTGTTGAATTTTGTCACATCATTTTCTGTGGCAATTCAGATGGTTCTGTGTCTTTGTGTGTGTTTGTGTGTGTATATGTTCTTAAAATGTGTTGTATTGATTATTCTTTTAATATTGAAGTATTCTTTCATTCCATGGAAAATCCCACTTGGTAGTTTCATACTGTTTTACTTGGTTTTGGCTTTCTAATATTTAACTGAGTACTTTTGCATTTACATTCATAACAATATTCACCTGCAGTTTTCTTGTTTTTGGTGGTGTGTTTGTTTTTTTATTACTGTAATTTTGTTTCTATAGATTGTCTTAAGAAGTGTTGGAACAGTTTGAGAAGAATTTGTATCTATTCTTTAAATATTTGTAGAGTGTATTGATTAAGTTTATATATAGGCACTGGACTTCCTTTGAGTATAAATTTTTAGTTATTGATTCAATTTTCTATTTACTAAAAGTCTGTTGATATTATTTCTTTTTTGATGATACAGACTGGATAATTTTTTTTTGAGACAGGATCTCACTATGTAGTTCAGGCTGGCTTTAAATGTACTATGTAGCCCATGCAGTCCTCAAACTCATGGTGGTCCTCCTGCCTCAGCCTCCTGAGTTCTGGTATTGCAGGTGTGCACCATCAAACCGAGCATGTTAATTTGTAATTTATATGTGCTGAGCTGTCAAGAAGCTTATATTTGATAATTTGATTGTATGTTATATTTTTGCCTATTATTATTATCAAAATATGGATAACAGACTCTTGGTGAGGAATGTAAACCTCCACTGTAACCTAAGTTTTATAAACAGATGAATTTGACTTATTGTAATTTACAAATCCTGATTAAAAGTTCAAATGCCTGTACATGGCATAATTATTGATTACAACAAAGTTTAGGAAAATATTTTCGGTAATAATACAAATAAACTATGATTCTCAAAATGAAAATCTTTTGATTAAATCTATAAAGAAAATTGTATATGATTTTATTTCTAAATGTTAACTAATTACTGAATTACAAAAAGTGATTTTAATGGAAAAGCAAATTTGACACAGATGATGCTTATGACTCCAATTTTTAAGATGTGTTAAATTTTTTTGAGTCAAAATTTACAACAAAGACTTTTGTGAATATGTTTTGAGATACAATTTGGAACGTCAGACTAAACTTCCACATGATAAACTGTACATTGAGTTAATCAGTTTCTAGAGTAATGAAAAACGCTAGAGAGAAATCAGTGTACTAAGGAGCAAACCTTTGGTAGTTTATTATGTATTCAAAGAAAAGTGAAACACTGTGACCATGATCCACACCTCCAAAAGAGTGACTATGAATAACAACTATCATGAACTTTCAGATTTATAACTCAGTTTTTAGTGCTAACCATTCCTATTAAATGAAAATATTAAAAGTTTAAGTATGTTTTTACCAATTATAACATTTTTACTGTAACAAAAATAATTTTATATAGATGGACTGGTAAACAAATGATATAATAAATATAGCAAAAGTGTTTATAAAGTGGATTTTTTTAGAGTATTATAAATATAAGTATTTCTGAATTTCCCAAACAAAAACAAAAGGATTACTCTCCCAGTTTAAAAATCTATATAATGGTTTATATTTTCACTTTGTATGTCAAAAATCATGTGCATGATCAATTTACTAAGATCTTACTAGTAATGATTGCTTTCAATTGAACTTTACTGCAGAATCTGTCTCTTATCAAAGTATTGCATGCATGGTTGTGTTAGTTTCTTTTCTCTTGTTGCTGAGACAAAATACCTGATGCCCACAATTAAGGAAGGAAAGGTTTAAAGGTTTATTTAGCTCACGGTTTGTGGAGGTTTCAGTCCATAATGAGCTGGCTCCGAGGCAGAGCGGCACATGGCAGAGGCCAACAGTTCCTGGCAGTGGAAAACAGCCAAAGCAACAAGAGCAAAAGTAGAGAAGCAGCAGAGAGCTTCTATCGCATGCAGGCTCCCTGCCCCAGGGCGGGTGTAGCACTCACACCCATAATCGCAACAGTGGACCATGAATCAACCCTACACTCTAGAAATCCGCCCCATGACTGCATGAGACTGTGGGGGACATCTAGCCACAAACCATAACAATGGTAGAAACTTGAAACTGAGGGCATGATTATGATGTATCATCGCTACAGTGTGAAAATTAAGTCAGTCTAAGGCTCTTAAAACATGCTTTGTGAGAACATTCTTTAAGGAGATCTAGCTTATAGATTTTCCAGAATGTTTGTAATAGTCCTTGCAAAAGTGGTTTTTAAAATTAATCTCTTTATGAAAATAACTGATTACCACTTTATTAAGGAACAAAACTTTGTTGACTTCAATAGAAATGACTTCAGTCCTAAGAAAGTCCTTATCTTTCCAGAGGAGGGGTTTACAGATGCATACTGCCCACATGCAGAGAACTACAGAGCCATGAGTGCCATCCCAGAATGCTGTTTTCAGAATGAAAAGACAGACACAGGGCAGTGCTTCCCAAAGTCCTGTTCCTGAGAGACTGCACCTGTTTCTCTGATTTGCTTTCTAAATTGATCGTGAGAGTTGAAGTTCTTTCCTTTTTATTCTACCTCACTATTTAACGCTCTCACACTCAGATAACATTGTAGTGCTATTTTCCCTTTGGGTGAGGCTTGCTAAAGGAAGGACAGTTAGGTTTCACCACTATTGGGTTGGTATAGACACCTCAAATTTGCCCTGCTAACCTATACCCAGAGAATTTGATGTTGCAATTTCAGGTATTTTAGGAATCATACTCATGTAATGTTTGAATCTAATTATTCATCATAAATCCCTATATGGACCAGGCAAGGAACGTTACTTCAAAAACTTTGGAAACTGTTCAGTGGACAGTGGTGAGAGTAGCATGTGCTGGTCTAAACTAAAGCCTTTCTCAATCTCAGCATTTCATATCCTGTGATAAGGAAATAAAATGTCCAAATTCAGCCTTTTTTCATATTTGTGTTCTGGAGCCTAAAATTTCTTTTCATTTCTAATATAAATGTGTCAGCCAAAATCTTTTCTTCCCTAGGAAGTGATGGAAAAATGTAAAATTTTGATCTTTACTTTTCTGCCTCCCAACAAAGTTTGCTAATTGAATCATAAGCCTATGTAATGTAGTTATGATGTAAACACTCTGGTTAGCTTCACCAGCAATCGATCAAAAATTCTCAATTTCTGGCTGAGAAATAGGGTTGTCAATCTTATGTCAACACTACTAAAGAGAGAAACCTCTATTCTGTGGAAGTAGCATAGTAACATACGACCATATCATTTAAGAGAAAGTACAGTACAAAACATGACAGAGAATGCAATAAACTTACCTTCAAAGTGTCCCTTTCATTCTTCAGTCAAGAGGAAATATTTAAGCTAATGAGCATGTGAGTTCTTTTATAAATAACAAGTTGAGGGTTCATTCCAGATAACTCAGTCATCTCTATGTGCTAGATGATGTAATCATCTTCTCGACAGAAGTCAAGGATGGTTAAAGGACTTGGAGTGGTGAAATTCTGGAGTCCCTATGGTTGCAAAGAGGTGGGTGAGCTGGTCAAAATCCAAAAGATTTCTGAGAGTTTGACTACATTTGTAGATTACATTGGCATGCACATAGGTACTACAACACTTTTAAGTACAGGAGCAAGAAAAGTTAGAGAAATTGGGTTCTTCCAAAACACTGACTCTTCCTTTACTAACTTTCTGACCAGTTTACATGTACCTGACCACATGTACTTAACCTGACCATAGCTTAGTTTATTTGCTTCTAAACTCAACATAAGGTACATTCTGTTTTAACCAAGTGCTGAGTGATTTCATATATTACAAGTATACATAAATCTAAATTTTATTATTTCATAATTTGTATGACTATACTTTAAATATATTGATTCACCTTAACTTATTCTAATATCAGTAGAATCTACATAGTGTGGTAGTGAAGTTGACATATTAGCCCATAAATATGTATGAATTTGGGTCCCTGGACAATAGATGGTTTTCTATACATTATTATTCCATTCAAAACTTTGCAAGTACAGTTTTCTGTGCTTTAATTAAAGTTAGACTTAATATTTATTTTCATAATATTATTTGAGGACAGGAAACATAATGCCTGTAGGGAAAAGAATAAAGTGTCTAATTGTTGACATAGATTTTTAAAGTGCTTCTATGCACATGGATTAAATGATCTCAGTATAGTTACTGTAGTGGAAATTGTGAAATTAAATGGTGCCCTTGGACATAACCCAAATGTAAACTATTTTGTTACGATAGTTTTCTCTAAAGGAAAGAGAGTATCAAAGAAAAATCAAAAGATTTGCATTTAAACTAAGTGTTGCATTTATTTTCATTCTATCTTTTCATTAATGAGTTCCCTGTTGGACCATTCCTTCATTTAGAAATGATTAAAGTAGTATATGAGAAACTCTATTTAGTTTTATCATAATGATAATAACATGATCCACTTATTGTGGTGGAGAACTGTTAGCAATTGTGGCACCTTCTCAGCATTTTATGATAATGAAAGTTAATCAATTGCATATTTATGCTGTATAATGTCACCTGGACTGATATATCTCCTCCTTTAATTCAAGGCATCTTTTTCCCCAGGAGAATTAAAGCAATTTTTCAGAAGCATTCTCTATCTCATTAGCATCTCAGTGTCATGTCTCTCACTTTTCTCTCTCGCAGTAAAACCCTTCTTTCTCTCACTCTTTTGGGAAGATCAGAGGAGTGAAGACGAGGTTCAACCTTTCACCCACTCTACTCTTTCTCCATTTTCAAAACCATCCATCCCGTTATCCAACATTACTTTGCCACTTATCATCTACAATTAATTCTTTATCTTTTCCCCTTGTAACCAGTTTCTATAGTTTCTTTTTTTCTTAATATTTTATTATGTTTTCCATCCGGTTAAAACAGCTTTGCAGTCTGCAGACAGCCGAGCAGGTCTCGGAGAGGAGCGGGCTGGGGCTGAGGGCGGGAAGGTGAGAATGACTGTAGCGGGTTTGGAGATCTGTGTCCTAACAGAGAAGCAGAAGCCCCACGCTGGACTCGGTGTGGTCTAAAGGATGCCTGAGCATTACACTTGCTAGAGAACTTCAGGAAGTTCATTATAACCCGTGATGGTTATTGCTCAGAAATTGAAAGCAGATGAGGAATATCTAGCTCTGAGACCACGTTCACCATCTGTACTTCCTACACATGCAGTGTAAGAGTGGGCAAAAGTTAGGAATCAAATAGGTCAGCATAGGAATGAATATTGGAATATAATATTTTTAAAAAGCAACATGGATTTGGTAGGGTATAAAGCCCTACCAGGAGCATAATCAGAGAATCAGAACCCAGAAAAAAGTATTAAAAATAGGGCTGGGGATACAGCTCAGTGGAATAAGCGCTTGCCTAGCAAGTGCAGGGTCCTGAGTTCGATCCCCAGTACTGAAAAAAAAAAAAAAGTATTAAAAATGACAGACAAATAGTACTTGTGTGTGTGTATGTGTGTGTGTGTGTGTGTGTGTGTGGTGTGTATGTGTGTGTGGTGTGTGTATGTATGTGTGCTGGGGATTAAACCCAGGGCCTTCCCACTGAACTATATCCCCAGATCTATTTTATTTTTTTATTTTGAAAAGAGCTTTCACTGCGGTGTTAATTTGCCAAAGTGGGCTCAACTTTGTTACTCTCCTGTCTCAGCCTCCCTGAGTGCTGGGATTATAGGAATATGCTACCATATTGAGCAAGTACTGTAATATTAATCTGCACACTCATTCAACCAGCAGTGTCTACTTTGTGGCAGACCCCATGGTAAATCCTGGGACCAGTTCTGCCATTGATTATATGCAACTTAGGAGGATAAGCATATAAATCATTTCACACTAGTGAAAAAAGATTCTAAACATACTAAAGTAGCTCTTACACAGAGTGCATAACTACCAGAGTCTACATATATTTCACTGTATTGTTTACTCTTGAGATAAGGTGAACAGTCATTGACTGAAGACAATTTTTCTTTCCCTGTGCTGTGTATATATGGAGGACCTATTCAATTGCATCCCATTCTCAGGTGCTGTGCTCTCCAGGAATGTAATACTAAGTGTTGAGCTGACTGTGACTTTCTAATTATATTGTCTGGAAATGTCCTCATGGGAAGGTAAAAAGAGTAGGTAATCTTTATAGCAATCCTATTCATTGCTCATTAGGAAGATAATTAGCCTCTTGCCAATATTTTGGTCAGTGGTAATTATTTCAAAAGATGTTCTAAGTATATATTCAAAATGCCTATTTTAGTTTGTAATTTTTCACATTTATTAACAATATTCATTTGAATGAAATGCATTCTTTAGAAAAATTATAAAGTCATATTACTACTTCATCTAATTAGAAAATCATTACTTTTATTAGATATATTCCTTAACTGACAATTAATAAAGTCCTAAATGTCTCAAAAGAATACACATGAACAGAATTTCTCTATTTTCAAAGCTTTTTAAAATATGTTAATTTATATCACGATCAGTATAACAATGTGACTCCATGTGTGTGTCCAACTCCCCACACTGAGAAAATATCGTTGTCATTGGTTACTCACCAAGGCTACATTCAGTTAAATATGGAGGAACAGACACTACTCCCTCAAGTACAGGTCTTATTTACATCCAAATATATGTTCAAAAGGGAGTTGAGAATTATTAAAATTCACACATCACCTGGATACATGAACCAAATGTTTATTTGAAAAAGATATGCAGAAATATAGACAATCTAAGGATAAAGCCCCAAATCATGGTCCATAAGCAGTCACCAAAACCTATGGAGTATTCATGGTAAAATGAGACCACTTTCCTTCAGCACCTGTGCTCAGTTCATTATTTTGCCTGGATCGGCTGGTTCTTGCAGTGTATCAATGGAAGTATCATGGGTTATGAAACTGGATTATCCAGGTTTTCAAACTAACTACATTTTAATTCAAGGAACATTCATTATGAAAAAGTATTGTAAAGTCAACGAGTCTATCATTTACAATGTATGCTACCTATTTTCTCGGGATAGTTTCACTCCTTACATTAGTGTATCCCTTTTTGAAATCAAAAATTACCTATTTCACATCTACTGTGTTTAAGACTGTGCAATATTTTGAATATATTTGGCAGAAACTCCAAAAATTTATGTTTGGTCCCAAGTCTTGAGATTTCAAGTTCATAATTCCTTCTTGCTATTGCTTTACTTATGTGCAGAGAGCCTAATAGTGAAATTCAATGAAGAGTTCAGAGGAAGAGCTTTTGGGACAAGAGTAGGGTAACTAGGATAGTGCATTTCCCAAGAAGGGCAAATAGAGTTTTAAAAAGGAGTGAACTGCCAGTTATTTCATGCAGAGATAGAAAATTATTTGGACCAAGAAGAACAAAGCTGGCCATATCCATTAAGTCCAGCTGTGATTTTTAAGAGATTGTTTCAATTGTGTCCTGAGATGGGAGAGTAGATTACAAGATTCTATAGCGTAAATGAGCAGTAAGAAATTAAATGAAGTGTGAATAAACCAAGGCTTCTTTCTTGTTTGGGACAAGGTCTCCCTATGTAGTTCAGGCTCACAATAGTTCTCCTGCCTCTACTGCCAGAGATCTGGTATTACAGGCATGCACCGCCACACCCAGCTTTGTACGATGTTCTTTTTTTTTTTTTTCCTCCAAAAGCAGAAATCTCTTTTTTAAACTGAAATCTTGTATGCAACTTTAAACAGGTACAAATTGGGATTTTAATCCCTGCCTTCGTTCCCTGTATGGCCTGCGGTTCTCAGACTATCTGTGCCGTGTAATTTGGATGCTTAACAGGATAAGAAAGTAAGGACAGGGCACAGAAAACTACACTGAATAGGGAAGGAGAGAATCTGGGAGCCGCAGAAGTACATAAATATATTTGTTCAAGAAAAACTTTCATGTTAGAGGCCTGGAGTCTTACATCTGCTTCTTTACTTCCCTAACAGTGCTAATCCCATCCAAGTTCTCCTCTCAATTCTTGGTCTAATGAAAGGCGTGCATTGAATGGTGGCCCCAAAGGACAGTAATTTAACCTCTACTCATTTTTAAAAAACTGTCCTAACTCACCTTCCGCTGGTGACATCCTTAATCTGAATTTGAGCTCAAGTTTTCAGAGTCCCTGGAAACAAATAATTTGGCACAGTAAAATTAAAAAAAAAAAAGGAAAGCTCTTATAGGGAACTAGAGCCAGACTCAGTGGAAGAAAATCACAGCACCCGGAAAATGTCTGCTTTGCTGCTTTTTAAAAATTTAACATTTTAGGGCTGGGGAGGTAGCTCAGTTGCACAAGCACCTACCTGCCTGGCAAGTGCAAGATCCTGAGTTTGATTCCTGGTACCACCCCAAAAAACACTTTAGAAGGTGAACTTTTGCATATTTTCTCAGCCCTTTAAAACTGTCCTTTTGTTAATATGGCATATGTACTGGATTGAAAGTAGTTTAAGAAATTTGTATTATCTTAAAAATAATATGTATTGCCTTTTGAAGCTCATGCTCAGATTCCTATATTAACAATCAATGTTCTCTCCTTCATTATCCAATAACTTGCTATTTTTTCTTTGAGATTTAGACATGTTGGACTTAGCCCAAGAATTTTCCTCTCTTCTGGGTTCAGATTTGTGTCAAGCAAAAGCCATGAACGTTTGAGCTATTTCTCTCTCATTTGATTTCCAATACAGTTCCTTTGTATGCTGAGTCAGGAAGATGCTGGGGTGAAAGGGAGAAATGTAGGAAACACAGAAAAACACACAAACGTCTATAATGAGGTACCAGAACGATTTATGCCCATTTTACAGGTGTGGAAAAGAAGCCAGTAAGAGGTTAAATAACGAGCCCCTTTCCTCATCATCTAGGGATATGTTAAGTTTTGTTACATTCATGTTCAATATACATGAAACATATGTATTAGTATGGGTATATGGTAGTAACATCCGGGCCATACTGCTGATTGTTAATTTTGGAATAATTTTAGTCTTACAGAAGACACCCCACACCATACATAGTTCCCCCATCTCTCCCACCGCATCATCCCTACGTTTACGCCTGCTCTATTGGTCACCCCGAAGAGGTTCACGTCGGCACATCACAGTTCCGTAAACTCCCAGCTTCATTTGAGTTTTACTTCTTTTTCGATTAATTTCTCTTTTCTGCTCCCAGATTCAATTCAGGATACTACACTGTGCTTAGTCATGCGAATTTTAGCTGTTGAATGCCTTGGCTCACAAAGAAAATTTATTTTCATTTTTGTGGACCTATGTTTTTAATCATCGGATGTTGATAGTGGAGAATTAACTTTAAATATTAACTTTGTTATTTAACTGAAAGTATTCATGAGGATGTTTTAAAAAGGCAATGTAGGGCAATCATTGTGAGGTTCGAGAAATATAGTGTGGTGAGTAAAATCATGGTCTATAGAATCAGAAAAGAAAAAAAAATAAACAGTTAAATACCTGATGTTTTCACTTAGTACTTTTGTCCTAGGACAAAATAATACAATATCATTTCAAATCTTGTTTTCCTCATATTTACAGTGAAAATAAAATGAACCCATATCCGAATTTTGTCAGAATTAATTGAGGGGAAAGTACTTGCACTGTGCCTGGAACATTTCAGCAAATATGAATTTTGTAGTTAAGGAAGTGGGTAAGCCCATGCTTGAAAGTGCAGTTTGTGTTTCTGTGTGTGTGTGTGTGTGTGTGTGTGTGTGAAGGGGTTGTTTTGTGTGTGGGCTTGTGTAAGTGATACATTCCAAACATATTGCATCAGTTTTTCACCATCTACTAGATGACATTTATTAAACACAACTCTGTAGAACTCAAAATATGTAAGAAGATTGACCCTATATTCAAGGTGCGGTTCCAGTTGAGGAAATAAATAATCCCTTCCCCTTGCATGGAGTGAGTAAAATCATCTCATTACAATGGTGATTGAGGATCCTTGCTTTACAAACCCCATGAGGTTTTGGGACCGGGCATGGCTGTTTCATACTTAGTTATCTTTTCTAATTGCTTATATAGGTAGCTTATTTGATTTCACAAAGATTTGGAAAAAAAGATTGAACAGGTGCTCTGGTGCTGACTTTGGATAGGGTTCTTAAATTTCTTTTTAATAATCCTCCCATATTGTTTTTTGTGTTTCTTCTTTCTTAGCACAAAGCAAGTTATGGTTGAATTGACTTTCTGTCTGCTTAATAAATATTGATATATTGGATGTGCTCACCCGTGGCCATGTGTGATCCATCTTTAAAGGTAGAATCATTATGCAGGGAGGTTACAATTTATTTATTCCTCATGCCCTCGTCTTTTGAGAGGTCTTATTATGCAAATATTGAGTGCACTCATGCCATGAAAAACAAAAGGACCACTGGCTTTTAAAAAAGTAATAGCTGCTGAAGACAAGATATTATCTGCAGCAGAAAGGACTGGATACGGGTCCTGATGTGCACATTATATTAGTATATTTTCTTTAGATAACAGGAAAAGATCATTGAAGATAAAATGTGCAATTTTCTGATTATCAGGAGTGCAGTACATTTCAATGATTGAGAAAACAAACTATATATTTCTTTTACAGGGAATCTATGAGCACCAGATTAACTCAATCCTGAAACATAATTATATGATTTTCTCATGGATTATTTCAGACATTTGACTAGGAGAATACATGACTTCATGTATACATTTAATTAAACAATTCTCATCTAGATTGTAGTACAAGAAAATCTTTTAAGTATGTTTTCATGTAAAGAAAATTATGTTGTTATTTCTATCAATACTGTTAATTTAGGCTGCTTTTTTGGTTTAGTTTGTTCATTTAGCTTATTAGCTGAATAATAACCAAGAAATATAAAAATGTCAAAATATCTTAATGATATTATATTTATTTTTCCTTGGCTTTGTAGCAGTATAACTGACAAACAAAAATTATATATTTTTACAGGGTATGGTATAATATTTCTTTATATGTGCATTGTGAACTTATTACCATAATCAATCTAATTACATCTAGAATCTCACATAGTTATCATTTAATATTCTTTGTATGTATTTTGAGAACACCAAAAATCTACTTTGTGCTAAATTTTCAAGTATACAGGACAGAATTAATAATTATACTGAGGGCCAGGGATGTACCTCAGTGGCGCAAGCACAAGATTCTGAGTTTGATTCCAGGTACCAAAAAGACAAAAAACAAAAAAACTATACTGACCTTCCTGTATAGGACGTCTTCAGAGCTTCTTCATCTTGGTCACAGTATTGTATTCTCAGAGTAACATCTCATCATTTCTTGCACACTCTCCCATCCTTCAGACCATGGCAACCTATTCTACTCTCTTCTAGGAATTTGATTCTTTTGCATTCCTCATATAAGAGATCACAGTATTTGCCTTTGTGAACTTGACTTGCATCCTCCAAGTTCATCCATCTTGTCACAACTGACAAGATTTCCTTCTTTTTAAACCGAGTAATATTCCATTTTAAATATCCATATAATACAATATATCATATAATGTACAACATATAGAAGATACCATATCTCCTTTATCTGCTCATCTGTTGAGCCTTATCAACAGATGATACCTATTATTTTGATTCTGTATATTGGCTATTTTGAATGTTTTTAATTCTCTCTAAATAATGTACGTCATTTATCCATTTTTAATTTTCACACATTTGCAAAAGGCCATAATTCTTCTGAATTATATATTTCAAAGGCCTGAAACCCTGAACAAAATTGCTGTCTATTTTTCTATTGAATCTCTCATATCATTCAATTTTGTATTTATTGATATCCATCAATGCTGCAACAGAAAGAAGTATGTATTTTTGCAAAAGGGTTTGGAGTCCTCTTCTCCAGGGCAATAGCTCCCCTCCAGCAAGGCAGCAGCATGATGTAATTGTTAAAGTGGATCTCATTTCATGCACACTGCATTTGATGGCCTCCATAAAGCCATTAGTGTAAAGTGTCATGGAAGTAGATCAGTAGGAAATTCTAGCCTATACTCCACCTGCAGATTGACCATATCTTAGAAAAAGGTAGCTTTTACCAATTGTTCTATAAAATTACTCACCTCTAACTTTTTACTTTAAAATTTTGTAAGTTTTTGTTCATTTGTTTGGGAATTGAACCCATCAAGCTACGTCCTCAGCCTTCTATTTTTACATTTTATTTTGAGACAGTGTCTAAGCTGTTTGCCCAGCCAGCCTCTGACTTGTGATTCTCCTGCCTTATCCTCCCAGAATGCTGAAGTTAGGGTTGTGCACACCACGTCCAGCTTCAGAACACATTTCTTTTTCCTCTTTGTTGTTCTTTCTAAAGTTTTAATCTTATTTCTTCTCATACAACATATGTGTGTTTTAAATGGATATTAAATGGTGATTAAAGTCATAGGACTTGCAATTTTTTTACAAATAGTAACAATATAAGTGGGGAAAATGGTGACTGTTTAATGCTAACCCATAGCAATAGCAATAATGAAAAATGTATGTGAAGTAAAGTTTGGGTGAATGAATATTTAGGTGATTGTTCAAATTATGTACGGTAGCATTATTCTATGACTATTTTCTTTGTTATTAGCAATTAAACTTTAGGTTTCAAATATTAGAGTAGTCTGAAATTGAAAGTAGAAAAAAGAAAATTAAAAGATTCACGGAGAGGGCCATTTTCTATATTTTATGGAAAACCAAATAGAAATAGTTGTAAGTTCATAAATACACTCTACACATCGGGGCTGTGTTGCATTATAAAATAGTCACAGAGTAATTTACAAAGTAGAAAATTGGCAGTATTAAAGCTGCTTGTGAGGCACCTAGCTAGTGCTGGAACTATCCTAGCCAGTGAGCACAGAGTAGTGATCATTGCCATGGTTGTCTCTGGGTTTACCTTCTCCTAGAGGCATTTAAAAAACTATGCACGTTGTTTATTTAAGGACCCATAGAACATTACATAAAAGGGAAAGGGAAGAAACAGGAGGGTTTCTTTAGTCTAGATGCTAATTAACTTCCTTGAGTTAATGAGCTGTGGCTGAGCTCTGAAGACTGGAAAGTGCATGAGCGGAGCAAAGAGGAAGCAATCCAGGCTAAGAGGAAGAGCGTGTGAGAGCGCTTAATTGAGAAGGGCCAAGGAGAACTCTGGAATTTAGAGGCCAGTTAGCAATGCTGGGAGGACAGGGGACAGAACAGTAGGTCACGTGTTACAGGCACAAGAAATCACATCATGTGACCATATGAGGGAGTTTGGACTTCATTCTAAGAACAAATAAAACTAACCATAATGATGAGGTAGAAGGATCACAAAGTGAGCTCAGTCTGGACAATGTAGTAACTTAGCAAGACTTTGTCTCAAAATAAAAAAGTGTGAGGCATGTAGCCGCTTGAGCAGGAGTGGAATGAGCTAGATTAGATGTGAAACATTTGGGGTTGTAAAGGATGTGCATTTCAAAGCCTTTCTCCTGTCACTCTCTAGGGCATCCCTGGTGTCTTTCCATTTAGTGTTTCCCAAGAGGTTAGGATGTGTGTGGTGATCGCAAGCACGATGTGGCACGTGACAGAAGCCATACTGCTAAGTGGGAAAGAGGGTATCGCAGAGGAGAGTAGCAAACTAAAGATGGAGCGAAAGAAAGGGGAGGAGAAGGGGTGGCAAGGAAAGAGGGTTCAGATGCTGTGTGTGTGTGTACAGACTTCTCAAAGTGAATGACTCACTATGTATTGCCAACATGTACTAATAAAATACATTTTAAACATAATATATGTAAAACATCACGAGCAGTAAGTCTCCACCTTTTTTTTTTTTTTTTTTTTTGCGGTACTGGGGATCGAACTCAGGACCCTGTGCTTGCTAGGCAAGCGCTTATTCCACTGAGCTATATCCCCAGCCAATATATGTAAAACATATTGTTATATATTTTGAAAACAAACACTAGTGGAAATAAAGTGAGAAGACCACTTGTTTTAATTTTATGCCCATGATTGCTGTTTCATTTTTGTTCAATATATATTATTTCATAATTTATTTGCTTAATATCTTAACCTGAATATTTGTTAGTAGTTAAATAAGGTCTTACTACTCTCACCTTCCTCTAATATAATTAATGTGAAATTAAGATAAAATTATCATTAATTCACATAACTATAAATTGATATGAATATATGAATATTTAAGTTAAAAATGAAAGAATTATCTGTGAGTTTTATATTGTCTTTTTTTTCTGTCAACAAGTAGCATTTCTGTGTAATGACTTTCATCTCTGAAATGAAATTTTTGAGAAAAGCTTTTTTCTAGCTCTTGCCCACAGTGTGTAATACCTACATCATTATGAAAATACCCATGGTATAGAAATTTACTAGTTTTTCTCATGCAAATCCATCATTTTGATTCCACACATTAATTTCAAAATGCCTATTTTCTGCAGAAATAGGCTGCATGTAGGAGGCTCATTAATGCTGAATTCATGATGTGGACTATGGAGTGTAAGATGTGGACCGCCTACTTGTTCACGTAAAGACAGAATTTGCTATGTAACAAGCTCCATCACAGTGTCTATTCCTGAAGACAAAGAAGCTAAAAAAAAAGAAATGAACATTAGGAGGGAAAAAATAAAATTCCAACAAAGCTGCCCATATACTTGAGTATTTTTCCCCTACCAGTTCTCCATTCCCTGGGGGATAACACACCCCACTCGCCAGGGAATAGCACACCAACACAGACTCCTGGGAACAACTCCCAGGAGAGCATCAGCCTTTCCTCTCCTTCTTCCCACTGTCATTCACACCTACCAGCCACACAATCCCCAAATTTCACTCAAAGAATAAGATGTATCCACACTTCAGAAAATTAGAAGCATTTTGAGACAAAGCAACACTGCAAAGATGAGAGAAAAATGACGAGCCAAAGTATAATGTATCTAAACCCTACTATTTGCAAGAGCTGAAATTCTTTCTTCCTGATGGTGCTTGAAGTTATTTTTCTTGCCTTGGCCAAAAGAAGATTCCATGCAACTAATTTCTTTTTTGCCTGAGGAATGTAATATAGAGATTATGCGAGTTATAGTCAAAATGCTGAATTGGATTTTTCACCCCAAATCTCTGCTTATCAACATAATCTAATTGAGGTCATACTGTACCTACTTTAGACTTTGTCCCTTTCCTTAACATCTAAAGTTTTGATCTGGGCCAGAAAGAAAATGTCCTGTTTAGGCACCTCTCTTTATCTCCCATACTCTTAGCCCTTCATTCATTTAAACAACAGAATGCCCTTTTCCACAAGAGAGAGAAGAAACTGGGAGAGATCTTCCCATATTTTGATGTAGTAAGAAGTGGAACAAATGGTCATTTCCCTTGACCACCCAGCTTCCCTCCAGGCCAATCTTACTACGGGTTCTTTCATCCATTTGAAATGAATTGATGTAAAATCCTGTCCTAGTTACTTTTCTGGTTGCTGAGACAAAATACTCGGTGTCTAAATTGGAGGGAAGAAAGGTTTATTTAGCGTACACTTTTTAGAGGTTTCATTTCATAGCTGACTGGCTCCAAGGCGGGGTGTATCGGCAGAGGGAAAGAGCCCGTGGAGGACAGATAGCAGCAGGGCAACATGGGACCTCAACCATGTCTCTCTGCCCCTTTTATGCTCTGTCTAGGCTACCAAGGTTGGGGAAGTGCCAAACCAATCAGAGGGCAAATGTAGTCATTACACACCCTTAATCCCAGCATTGCAGCAAGAATCACTCACACATTCTAGATCCAGCCACATCTGAAGAAGCCCACAGGACGCCTTGAGGCTTGGGGGGGGGGCATCGACAGACAAGCTGAAAAATACCATATAGATCTTGTAATGATGAACTTCAGTGGATTTTTATCAAAGTTTTGTGAAGTAAATGCAGAAGAAAATCATAATACATGTCACATTAAAAGTTTTCCTACATTTTCACCCATACTTGTTCTTTCCTGAATTTTCTCAGGGGAAAGAGCATCTAAGAAGATACCTGGTGTCTCTTTTCTCTCTCCCTCACACTGCTCCCTACCCCGTTTCTCTTTCCTTTCCTTTCCTTCTCCTCTCCCTTCCTGCCTCTCTTCTATCTCACAGTCCTTTCTGACATGGCTTGGGTCGGTTTCCTGGAGTCTTGAAATGTCTTCAGGGTATTTGCATTTCTCTGTAAAGAAATACTCAGAGTTACAAAAAAAAGCAGCAAAATAATTTTCTGTCATTAAACACACCATGGAGAGTTAGAGGAAAATCCAAATTGGTAATATTCTGAGAGAGACATAAAATCAACCTCTTCACATATGGCAACTCCTGAGTAGTAAGTATGATTTTCAGATTTTTATTATTTCACTCATTCCCCCATCAGTTAACTTTGATTAGTTAGATATAAATGACATCATTCTGTGTGCAGCATAGCTAGAGAGCAAATGAAAAGAAAAAGAACCATTCCCGTAGCATGGTGGGATGGAATGGCTTCCTCTGGGAGCACCAAAAGTAATCAGGCTGTCTGCTCCAGGAGGTATGGAAATCCCTGTAAGCAGACAACAGATAAATAAACACAATTCCACAGATGAAGACTAGAGAGAAGCAATTGAATACACATTCAGAAGGGTATTCTAAAATTAGAGAAAGTTTTGAAAACATGGTGATAGAGGGAAACCCCTATCCTCCAAAACAAAAATACACAGCAACAGGTAAATAAAATCACAGTGATAGCTTCAGGATCCAGAAGGTAGTGGGAATTGTAGAATTCTTTGTTTTTTAGTTTTTTGCTGGTTGCTTGGTTTTGTGTTGTTCATACTGAGACAAGATCTGGCACATTCCAGGTGGTATGACCGTATTGTTTTGCTTATATTGACGACTGTGGTTTTTACTAAGTCAGCATATAAAATGCTACTTTAAATTTAAAATTTAAGGGTAAATTTATAACATGATATGATCACAAAATACAGTGAGCCTTTAAAAAGAACTATTATGGTAAAAGACACCTTGTCGTTAATTTCCCTCAAAAGACTCCCTGCCACACATTTACCCATCGTCCTTGCCACGTTCAGAGGCAGCTCCAGTGTCCTCTTGGTGTCTGTCTCCAGCGACACACTGTCATACCTGCTGTGAAACATTTCCTTTCATGCACATTTTGACTTTGGAGAAGACCTCAAAGTCACACAGTGCCAGATCCAGTAAATAAGGTGAATGACAGCACCCCACATTTTATTTGACCGAAATTGCCTTTAAATGTTTCGAATCCATTCAGGACATGGAGGCAGTGCTGGTAGCACAGCTACAGGCCCGGAAGGGGCCTCCTCCAGAGCCACCTCGACTCACGAGAACCATGGGGCAAGTGTGTTTCAAGGGAGAGGCAGTGTTAAGGGGGATTAATGTCCATGTGTCTTTTACTGTGTTAATTTTATACAATAATAATTTTTAATTTAATCTTTCATTGCGTATTTTGATGATACCTCATAGATATGATTTGGTAAAAGGCATGAACTTTTGGGTTAGGCTCATTAGAAAGGGCATGAATGGAAACATAAGCCCTTTTTCAAAAAGTTCCATAATAATTGAGAAGTTAAGGTACTATGTGGACTGTAATAACAGTGAAGGACCGGAAAAGAGGTAGAGTACGTAGGAGCTTTCAGCAGATGTGGGTTCTGTAAATTGGAGCCCTACATGGTCTTCTTCCAAGTGTGGGTGACTGCAGAAGGGCTACTTCTCAAGGTTCAGTTTTACCCACTTGGATGCTCTACCAGGTCTACCTTGTCCATCTGGAAAATGCTCAAATTTGTGCAGTGATTTGGACATCAAGATTGGAAGAGCCCTCGTCATTTCTGCCTTGCTACCTCTGGAAGTCAGCGCTTCCCTAAATTCACCTGTGTTTGCTCTCAGAGGTATTGGTGGTGTGTCTTGATACTACAGCAGTCTAGTTTAGTGATATATGAAAACTAAGAATGAAGTAAAAGGGGGATTTAAGACAGTTTTTTAAATTAGAATTCAAGTTTTGGAACAACTCAATGAAAGTTGACTGCTACATAGACTTTGTTAGGCAAGATGTGTATTAGGACAAGATTAATAAATGTTTTAGAGGGACTTCAACTCAAAGAGTTTGAAAGACTTGTAATTTTTGCTATACTTGAAAGAAATAAAAATTTAAAAAATTCTGTAGCTGTAGTTTATCCAAAGATAATTTAATCATTCAGCAAACATTGTCATTGCAAAGCAAAAGATTTTGTTACATTAAAAGAAAATCATTATATGGTTAAAATAAGACTGAAACAGGTTGGATCATGTGTAATATTTAAATAGCTCCTTACTTTAACAAATTTTCAATATCCCATTTGTAGTTTTACATATCCCTGAGAGGGTTGTATTGTATCTAAAATCTTTCTGCTCAGTGACCATTCTTCTCTTTCATATTACTCAGTTTGTGTAACCCAGAGAGTAAAATGATCAGTGAATTCACTGGAAAAATCATGGTAGATAAAAATTAGAATCTGGTAATCCTAGCAACTACTTTTTTACTTTTAAAGAGAAAAAAAGTACCAAAACAACAATGAAGACAAAACCAAAACCACAAAAATGATACATGACCTCAAAACAAAGTGATAGGAATTAACAATTGTTGCTACATTACACACTGTTATCTTCAACTAAGCTTGAGCTACTACTTTGAAGGTAACAATAAGTAATATAACAATCATTGTTGATTTCCTGTCATCTTGTTTGGAAATTCTGTACCCTTTCTATAGTTTTTGTGTTGTTTTGTTTTTGTTATTTTGTTTTTGCTCTTTTCTTTTTAAAATAATAATAAAAATAGAGTAGTAATTATATAAATGTAGAAAATACCATACTGATCAAGAAATTCTCTTCATCTAGTCTAGTTGGTATTTTAGATATTTAAGGAATAATAATATAGAAAACAATTATTTGTTTGTTTGTTTCAGAAGGTAGTACTCAGGAGGCAAGAAGACCTTGAACTGGAGCCCAGATAGGAATATTAGCAACTTACTGAGACCCTGTCTCAAAGCAAAAATGTAAAAATGGCAGGCGATGTGGGGATGTATCTCAGCGTGAGAGCCTCGGGTTCAATCTCCCTACCACTCTCTTCACAAAATCCTTGGGCAGATATGTAGATGATTCTATATGATAATGCCTATGAAGTATTTGTTGTTGATTTTTTTAATCAAAATTTTTCCATAAAGCAAGATATGTTTTAAAAACCCCTCAGGACACCTCATGAGTTCTGCCTATCCATTTAACTCCATAAGGATTGAGGACTTCTATTATAGCCTTGTTGAATTTCTTACATGTGTAAAGAATTAAACAGAATTGTATTTTTCTAAGGACAGTATGGTATTTGACAAAAAAATTTCCACAGAAAATGTTACACATGCATCAATATCAATCCATTAAAATTTTGAGAATAATACTTTGGAACAGGGGTTCCTGATCAAATTTTGATGTTGAATATTATTTCTTCTGGTCAGTTTTTTTTTAAATTTTTAAACTGTGGTTTATCTCTAACAATCTCAAATTTTTATATAGAATGGTTTTCTTGTAATATCTGATAAATTGCTTGTATTTTTAAATGCTACGTGTATTGCAGACTCCATGATGCAATCATTTGTCATCCTTTCTTTAGATGTGATTTTTTTCTTACTCTTTATTAAAAATGAACAACAACTTCCATGCCAAATCAAGCGCATGTGGTTTTATTCATAAGCTCTTATTTTTTTTACAGTGCTAAATATCTTATTCTTATATTAGTCTATTGGCCAAGCACTATTCTTTGACATTGTCCAGAGATTTCTTTAAGCCAGAGATTGTATTTGGGAAGTTGCCCTAAGGGAAAAATTCTTGAGACAAACGTTATAGAGAGATAGATAATGTTCCCAGGACGTCAGACTAGACCCTCTGGAGACCACGCGAAGCAGGAGAGTGTGTTTGTGATCGGTTTCCAAAGCTCTGGGCAGAAGGGTGAGGCTGGGAGTGAAGCAAGATAGTGAGCGAACAGACAACGTTATTCAGGGCGTGGAAGGGGACGGCTTCCAGGGGCTTCGGGGTGGTAGGAAAAAGGAGTTCATTTAATAAAATTTACTCTCCCCGTGTTCTTGTCTTTATTTGTTTCAAAGAGATTCTGAGAATATTTCTCTTGGATCCGCTCCTCTAATTGCTACAATAATCTGCAGCATTTAGCCAGTGTAGGATTTTAGGTGTTTCAAGTGCAATGAATGTTAATTCTGGATGGTATGTCAGTAGACGATTACTATAGTTTTAATGAAAGCCTTGTCTCTCTGACAACTTTCTTGTCTGAAAGTTTCAAATAGAATTAGAGAAAAATCATATTTTTGTGTTTAGGATCAAAATTATTGATTTGTAACTTCATTGACCTCATTCACCTTTGATATATTTTTCTCTATTTTAAGAATCATTAGCACATATTAATAAGCATTTCTACATCACTGTAATTAATCTACCTGTTTTTTGAGGAGCATGAATACTACCATAGTTCAAATCTGAAAAAGGAACACAAGATGTTGTTCATGAGTTAAAGTGCTCCTCTCTTTAATTGTGATTCTAAAGTTTCTTTCTAGATATGAGAGAAATGTGAAGCTTTGGTGGCGTAACAGAATTTCATGAATTTTTGTGTTTAATAGTTTAACAAATCTTAATTATCATTTCAAGTACTTCAAAGTTACAATCAAAACCAAATTTTCAACCATTGTGTTAAATAAAATATGATATAGGATAAAATAAATTTTATGAAGATCTTGTTTACTCTGCTAAAGAAAAACATATTTGTAGGATGTACAGGATAATGACATGCAGGTGGGTTTTCTAGCTGCTCAACTTCTACCTTTCAATAAATCCATTTTATGTCATTTTGCTTGTAATTTTTGGCTTTCTTCTGTTTATGTAAAAAGCTATATAAATATAGCCTTTCTTTTAGTACATGGTGTTCCTCATAAGTGTTTTATTGAGCTCACTAATGAGTTCCAGCTTGTCTTTTGCTGGGTGCCTCACTTCTTAATGACCCTTGATAAGGGAAAATATACTTCTGCCTCACATCTATCATTCTAATCAAACCTACAATTTCTCATCAAAACATGAGGCAAATGCCAAATCTGATTAACAACTAGAAAGTGTGTGAGACAGAAAATTAATTAAGGCCTCAAAAGGCCTAAACTTACATGGAGTTGTTTTAAAGGCTCTGAAGCACCATCTGATTTATAAAATAAGGTTGATTTGAAGACTGCTAGTAGTATGAATTTTAAGTGTCAGTAATGATCTGCAAAAATTCAAAAGCCAGCATTCTCTTTGAATCTTTGATCCTTGACAATAAATCCCTCATATCTTACTAAATTTGAAATTCATTATGAATTATTTTTTTTGATAGTTTCAACTTACTACTGAGTTTTTCAACATTCAATGTTGCATCTTATTCTTAAAAACCACCTCCCCCCATAAAGTATGTAGAAAGTATCTATGGAGTAAGTTATTCAATCCTGCTTTTAACAAATGATATATTAACAGGGTAGAAGTTAAGAGTCTTTGCTGATAAACATATCATTGGTTTAGTTGCTATTAATTTTTAAAACAATGTATTTTAGATAAATTACTTTAAAATGTAAGAAAAGTTAAAGAAAACCTTTGAACTACATCTGCTGAAGAGCACTAGGGTTAAAGATGAGTCTAACATTGAATTAGTCAAATCAAAGTATTAATAGAAGGAAAATCACTCAGAAACAATGTTTCTTTATATTTTCATAAAGTGCAGTACACTGATGATTCTAATTATTATATTTTCTGTTGTAATTCAACTGAGGTGTTCATTATGTTTATTGCCTGTCTTTACTGTCTTTTGGACATGTTAGAAGAGGTTAAGAAAATGTATTATTTTATTGCTCACCTACTTTCACTGAAATTATTCTGATTGCCATAATATTTTATATCAACAGCCAAAAGTAAACAGAATAACAACTAAACAGTCTTTGTGATTACAATTGATGTAGTTTCATTCTGTCTTACCACCTCAGCAGTAATTACATGGACTTATCCATGTAAGGAGCATTTACTGAGTGTATAGCCCATTAGCCAATCTTAGGCCTACAGAGTAGACACTTTCCATTAAACCAAGTGAGGAAACTGAGCACATAAGGTTAAATAGTCTTGGCAGGATCACATGTATAGTAAGATTGGAGCCTTATACAAAATATGCATGGTATGTTGCTACATTGATTTTTGAAGGTATGACAAGCACGTTTTTGCCTGGAAAGGATAGCAAGTTGTAAGCCACTGAAACCCATGAGCTGTAACTCACACTTGAGTACGAGACAGACAAGTACTGGGAGTAAATTTTCAAGTCAGAATTCATGGAGGACCAGATTAGATAAATTTCAAAGCAGTCAGGTACCAGTATATGACTGTATGGTCTTAGAAGAGACACAAACAACCGAGTAACCAAGTAACTGGCAATGGGGTGGAGGACTGTGAGCAAGATTGGGCTGAATTTAGGGCAAAATGTAAAAAGAAAAAAATAGTAGAGGTAATTTATGTGGGGCATTTCACAATAACAGTAGCAGAAAGAAATGGCAGCTCTTTTGAGAAGTCTTAAAAGCTAAAACATAATCATAATTCCTACAGAAATTAGAAGAAATACTGGAAAATTCTGGCATCCTAATCAGAATGCAAAAACATATATAGATGTGTGTTTTGTTATGATGAATACAGCCTCATTGGATTAACTGCAAGCCTATGAACATGTTAGTTTTTCAGTGAGTACTTGTAAATTTATTAAAATTTCAGTGTATATTTAGTAAGATATCTTTAAGTAAAAATACATTTCACAGTTCAATTGCAGTGTGCATTTCACTGTTGAAGAAATAAGGTTTAATTCTCATTGTATGTCATGGACAAACCGATAGGGAGACTCAGTTTACACTCTGGTGAATTTGCCTACATCAGGCAATTACATTGTGATTTGCTAAAATAAGCATTATCTAAACAGGAACCAAATCAGCATGAACAGAGAGCACCAGTGTCTCACAGCGGAAAGGGGGACCCAGTAGAGCTTTGCATCGCCTCTGTATTTGTGACAGCGGTGGAGGTGGACACAGAGCAGCAGGAAGTCCATGAACTAAAAGGGAGCAGAATTTCAGTGGTGCTGTTATTTTTCCTCGAAGAAAAAAATTTAATTCCTGAAACCTACCTATCAGTTTATCTTCCATCAAGTTTAATGTGTTCTGAGGAAAGTGATATCATAGAAAGAACAAGTTATGAAATCAAACATAATGCATCAGAGTTTTAATCTCAATATTGCTAATTATAATTTCTGTGCAGCCAAACAAGGTACTTGATACTGCTTATTACTCAGATTTCTTTTTGGTAAAATATAGTCAAGAACACCTGAATAAAAGTATGAGTTGGTTAGATGATAAAAAGATGATAAAAATGCCATGTACTAGGAATTTAATTAATATTTTAATATATTTTTGGTATATATTCTGTACACTCATGTCTTCTCCAAGGAGTTTTTACTTGTATTGATATAATGGATTTTATCTAAAAATTAAAAAGTAACTATTGTAATAGGGGACCTAAATACCCCTCTGACGCAAAGAGACAGGTCAACCGGACAGAAACTCAGCAAAGAAATAAGAGACCTGAACCAAAAGTGTGAACAGATGGAGTTAGTAGATGTTTACAGAGTGTTCCACCCCACAGCATCAGAATACACATTTTTCTCAGCTGCACATGGGTCTTTCTCCAAAATTGACCACATTTTAGCCCATAGAGCATATCTACCTAAATGCAAAAGAATTCAAGTTATCCCATGCATATTATCGGACCACAATGCAATAAAATTGGAAATTAATGACAAAGAGAACT
>PVLD010024593.1:0-25200 GCA_004027595.1 Dinomys branickii
GAGGGAAATTCACCCTGAAAGAAGCAGAATAGCCAATATTAGGATCCAGAAAGGGTGCTAGGGTAGAAGAAGGGTGGATTGATATGATCAAAGCAGTGTCTATTCATGTATAGAAATATTACGATGCATTCACATATGCAATTAGTATGTGTTAGCTGACATTTTTAAAAGATAAAAATAATAAAAAGAATGAAATTTCTACTTCATTTATAGTTTTTATCATACTGACTCTTCCTACAAATTCTGCTTAGGTTATTGACAGCCATCTAAGGGTGCCTGATCTTTCCTGTGATTTTCCCATTTCTTCCTTTGACTGGGACCACACAACTTGCTAAGAGATTTCCTGCATAATCCTTTTGTATCTGCCTGATTATGTGAACTATTCATTTTCCAAGATTTCCTATGACTGGGCTCTATTTAACTGTAGAATGACTT
The DNA here is from genome assembly GCA_004027595.1 of Dinomys branickii. Lineage (NCBI taxonomy): Eukaryota > Metazoa > Chordata > Mammalia > Rodentia > Dinomyidae > Dinomys > Dinomys branickii. Next base: position 436 of record PVLD010024593.1, read on the forward strand.
GCTCCCTTGTTCTATTGTAAAGCATCATGCAAGAAGTAAAAGTTGAACTGATGAAGTTCGAGATACCTAAGTCTGAGGGTCGCTTCATTTCCTTAGTAGGTGCTGCCTTGGGCATGACCCTCAGGGTATCGTGTGACTCTGAATCGCACAGACTCTTCAAGGAAAACCCTTATAAATGTCACAGCACAGAGACTGACATACAGAAAATGCTCAATACATAGAAACTGTGACCTCATCTTTATTAATTGGACAGACCAAGTGGTAGTAATATCCTTCAAGCAACACACTTTGGAGTAAGATTAATTTCTCACCTTCTCATCTTGCTTTGAGGGAATAGGTGTGTATCAGTCAGTGCTTAGGAGAGAAACAGATTTAATGCAATGTACACAAATACATAAGAACTTACAAGGTTGGCTTCTGATGGCTGCCCACAGACTCAGTGTGGAAGAGTGCACTATGTCTGTCTCAACTCTGGCGATCTGAAAAATCCAGTCCAAGGCCTGGTGCTCACTGTAGTGAACCGCGCAAGTCCACATCAGGAGGCAACGGAGTCTGCAGTGGAAAGCAGAAGGGGCTGAGCTGGAAGAGTGAAGGGGGGAGTTGGAGGCTGACAAGTCTGTGCTGGAAATCAGGAGATGACACTGAAGGTGGAGGTGAAGTCTGAAGTTCCTCTGAAGATACAGAAGTGAGCCTTCTTTGTGTCCCTTTGATACCATTCTGGCGACAAGCCCCCCTAGCCTGAGTCTTCCAAACCCAGGACTATGCTGAACCAGTTTAGTTGGGGCTTTCTTGCTCAAGTCAACACAATGAATCCACCAGCACCAAATGATGAATGCAGTTCTAGCTAATGCTCTTTCTGCTGCCCCACTGTACTGTGAGTACAGTCCTAAGATGAGATGTTCTCCTATCGCACACAGAATTTTCAAGGAATAAACCCATCACATTGAGAATATGAAATAGCGACAGAGGTCACTTGAGAGCAGAGATGATGTCTTCATTCACCTGGTTCTACTTGGTGCTTAGCATAGTTCTTGGTACATAAAATTGCTAAGAGATGGTGAATGAAGAAGCAGTTTGGTAAATCCTGGGAAGGAGCGGTCCCTTTCATTTTGGAGATATGCCTTCCAACATGACAGGAATTGCCTTAGGCATGGTACCCCGACCTGGATGTCACCTACTTGTTTGCAAACTGCACAAAGAGAGAGTGAAGGGAGTTACCTGAACGGTAATTTGCAGAAAGAGAAGGTACAGACTGTGTGCTCTCTCCATCTGCCCTTTTTCTCTTGGGAGTGTACTGCCCACGGGGACACGATGTTTTCTTGGACCCCACATGACATAAGTAGAACTGTGGGTTCAGTTAGGAAACTCATGAAGTCTCGAAGCTAGGGTACAACCTCCACTCTCATCTTAGCAGTTGTGACAATGTGGGGCTTCACCCGCCTCGCTCTTTGTCTTTAACCCCTGGTGGGTTTGGAATCTGTGCAGCAAGGGGACTCTTATTCATTAGCACCCTTTGAAGATACCAAGAAGATGTGTTAAAAGTGAAACATAGGTTTCTCTCTGGCTCAGAGATTCTGAGTCTGGGAACTTATAGGAAAAAAAATCCATAACACAGTTAAAGACATCTATACACAGACACTCCTATTACAATGCAGTTAAAATGAAATACTAAATAGGTGCAGATGTCACCTTCATGTGATAAAATAAAATGTAATCCTGCCACAGAATTTTTAAAAAATAACATTTAATTGTATTGGGAAATTCTGAATGGAGCAATGCTGTGAGAGAAGGCCTGACTCAAATAACATAGAGAGCTGGGTGTAGTGGTGCACGCCTGTAATCCCAGCACTCGGGAGGCTGAGACAAGAGGACTGCTACAAAGCGAGCTGAAGGCCAGCCTGAACTGCATAGAGAGACCCTGTCTCAAAAAGACCAAAAAAGAAAACATAGACATAGGTACATTCATAAACTCTGTTCAAATAAAAAGACATTTTAAATGTATGTGTTGATTAGCTAGAAACAACTTAGCTTTATTTCTCTTTCAAAATAAAGATTCTGGCATGGTGACTACTGTGGCCATCTAGACAGTATCTCATTCACAAAGTGAAGGAAAACGTTACTAGGCTGGGTCAGGGGAGGCAAAGTGGGGGAGAGTTTACCTCTCAGTTCTGCCTCTTATCTCCTGTCCTGGTTGTGTTTTTTGCTCTGCCACAACTTCCACATCTATAAAAATCTATTTGCAATAAAGGATCTCTAAGACCCTTTCAGGTTCTGACATGGTAAGACTGCATAATTTCATCACTGAAAACTTCTTTCTGAGTCTTCCAGCCAATAAAACCAGAAAGCTGATATTTTAGCCAGTTGAAGTTTTGTGACATTATCAAGTTATGTCACTGAAATACTCGGGTAGATGATATGATACAGTAATTACTTCTTCTAAGCATTTTCCACATTACAAGGTTGATCTAAAGAAACCATCCCTACTTCCATACTTTTAATTTCTTTTTTTTCTATTAGCTTCAACTTTATTTTACAAGACTCTGAAAATAAAAGAGAATATGTTGGTGATTTTTAATACATTATCACTAAAAGCTATCAACGACTTTGTCAAGAAACAAAGCTTTTCAAATAGTTTTCCCCGCAGATGCAGAGACACTTAAAAAAACATACAAAAAAAGCACGTAAAGATAGAAAATTGGCATCATTTTGTGTTTGTTTTTAAATGGGAAAAAATAATTATGCCTATTCAGTTGCTCACTGAATATGCCATCATTCTTAATCTTTTATTGTTTCTTCTTCTTCTGACATAACTCAGCAAAATGATTTAGTTCTATTTTTCTCTCTCTGATAATTTCACAAGCTCTAGCTGTCTTGGATGGGTAATGACTCACCTCAGGTTTGGGGGCTGCTGGATCTTTCTTTCCTAAGGTAGGATATTATTCTATGATAACCACAGATAGAAGAGAGGCTTTAATAAAACAGAAATAACCATGACTCTCTACTTTTCCAGAAGTGAGGTTTCATATCTCATTCTGTTTTAATTAAGCAATAAGTTACATGTCAAGAGCAATTAGACTCTTGAAGGTCAAAGCTTGCTTAATTACAAAATTGGAAAGGGCTTGCTCCTTGTTCAACTATTTTGAAAGCACCAGGAGACCTTTAACATCTACATGGGGGCTCCAAGGAAATGAAGTCATGGCCAAAGAGGCTAACACTTCACATCGGAATTCACCTTCTTCCTTCCTCCTGCAGGGATGTGTTGGCCTTCTCGGAAGCCCATAATGTGATACATAAATTGCCTGTGTGCCGCTATAACTGGAGGCAGCAAACAGGTGATATACAAGTGCTGTTGGACAGCACTGAGATTCAGCATTTGTTAAGTTTAAGCAGGTGGGAAGCAGAAGTTACAAAACATTAGACATTGAATGGTTTTCCCCTCTGGGATAATTTCTTTTTTTAGATGTAGTTCTTGCAGCACTTCTATTAGAATTTTCTTAGGAACTTGATACAATGCACACTCTAGGGCCTGACCACAAATCAATGAATCTGAATCTCTGAGAATGACACTAAATTTCCTACCCAATTCTCATGCACACTAAAGTTTAAAGAACTACAGATCTAGTCCGTTTTCCTCATAGGAATCTAAGATTTTGAAAAGTGAACTCTTTTGCTGGCCAGTTTGGGGTCAAACCTCCAACCCAGAGTTTCTCACTCCTTGTCCAATCAGACTAAAGAGACCAACTCATACAGCCAAGTTCTCCCACCTCCAGGTCAGGAAGTATGGTTTGAGGGTCACTCTTGCTGCACCTATAAATTCTTTTTTTTAATTTTGAAAATTTAAAAAACTGACTAAACAACAATGAAGACAAAATCAAAACAACACAAAAACAACAGAAATGATACGTGACCTCAAGAAAAAATGATAGAAATTTACAATGGTTGTTATATTACATACTGTTATCTTCAATGAAGTTGCTCAGTCCACCAGACATAAGAATGTAATCCACCTACAAATTCTGTGTGCTATGTCCTGCTTAAAGATATCTGCCATCCTCTTACACCATAAAACTCTGTGCCATTCTTCCTCACAAATGCTTGTTTCTTTGCTATCTTCTTCAAATTGTCTTTCTGTCATTAACATCTGCTGCTTCTTTGAATTTTAGCAAGCTAAGATATTCCTTGCTTGAGAGACTCATTCTCTAGATAGCTCTCCAGTTATGCGTCTTTAGGAACACAACCCCTATTGCCTAGAGAACACAGGGACCAGCTTGTAGCTGAACATGTGATGTAATAAATTCGTGCAACATAGACCTAGACAACGACCACAGACCTGAGATAGAAGATTTGGTTTCTAATCCTTCCCTAGTCCTCATCTCACTTTCCCAAATGTTATTTTCCTTTCTGAGGCTCTATTATTGCCTCATTTGTAGGGGTAGGGAACTGGGAAATGGTTCTTAAAAATAAGTCCTCTTTCATTCAGGGAAGGCAGGAAAACCAAGACCCTCTACTGTTATTAACTTACATTGTTTTCAAGAAGTGTGAACATTCAGGAGATGCAAACGTCTCTAATTATATCAAGCTGCCAAAGAAGCGATTGCCAGTGTATTCTGTTATTTGGCTGGGAAGGAGCTCCGAGAACCTTGAGCTTCCTGTGGCTGGAGGGGAAGAAATGAATGAGCTCCTGCAGGAGCTGCTAATGAGGGCCCCTCATTTGCGTGGGAAGCAGGGAAACCAAGGGCAAAATTATCACCAAAAGATCTAGACCACCTTTTGCTCTTTCTTCACAGGATAAAAAGCAAGAGAGACACAGCCTCCTCAAAAATCACAGTAGAAATTTGGCTTGCACTGGAAGAAGTTTGATTTAAAATAAGATATGGCTAAACAATTCAAGCTAATTAAAGCATTCTCAAGTGACTCAGGAAGAAATATATGAATTTGTGAATTTGACTTCTCATCAATAATTCCAAGGTAAAAATAAAAACAAACAAAACAATGAATACATGATTTATGGAAATATGACCTGAGCACATAACTACCTACAGACCATCCCCAGTTGTCAAAGAAATGTGTGGCTCCACACACTGAGAGAGCTACATTTGAATTTCACCTGTCACATCTTACGGTACCTTTGTATGTCACTTAATGCACCTATCTCCCTTTCTTTCTCTTAGCCTGGAATAAATAATGCCTTCCCTGCCTTCTCAAGTGGTGGACAAGGAACAAAGATCTGCAGGGGACTGTATGATGAAGTCCTATTAAACTTTATATTATTACTGGAGGAAACGTAGGGACTGAAAGAGCCTGGAGTCTGGAGGTAGATTAGACTCCTACCGCTGCTCTGCCGCTTCCTAAATGAGTGATCTTATGCCAGTCTTTCAAATTTTCTGATCCTGTTTTATAAGATGGAAAAACTTAGAGAACAAATTCTGACTAATGTTAAAGAAAACCAAATGTGAGTAGTAGTTAAAGTTATAGAAACAGATTTTATCAAGAGTAGTGGTAATGAGGTCAAGAGGCCCCAGTACAGAGCTGGGCTTAGTTCCAAACAGCATCTGTAACTTGGAATGATTACCTAACGAGCAGATGGGGGCCATGCACAGAAAGTCATTAAGGGTAAGCATCAAGAAGAGGGGATTTTAGCAAGCCTGACCCATGGGATTCTTGCTACAGGCAAGTCAAGGTGATCAGACATCACATAGGGGATGGCAGAGGAGGAAGATCCCAGTGACATAGCCAGAGAAATCAGATATAAAGGATAGAGGTTTAGGCTAAGCTGAATGAACAGGATCCTTACTAAACCCAGGCAGAACAAAGGGAGTACATAAATGGGCTGAGGAGAAGGTTCAAACGCAAAGAATCTCTGTCATCATTTTGTGTGGAGTTTTGAGGACAAAAATCAGATGAATTCAAACACAACATCTGCCTCAGAGGAAGTGAGCGTAAGTTCTGGCCATCCTCACCACCAGCAGCATTATCACCCTCCCTATCATCACTATTAGATTATACTTACATGTTCCCTGGGCCATGAGAAAGTTCAACAAGCACAAAAGACTACACATATGTACTAGATAGCCTAGCTCACATGGATGTCTCCTGTTACTCCTCCAGAAACAGGATTTCACACCAACCAAATCAGGAGCCAAGAATTATTCCACAGACCCTATGGGGCTGGGGCTGGGGCTGGTGAGGACACCCAAAGCCTCCTTCCTGGGAGTACAGGTGTGTCTGCATTTATGATAATTTTAATAGAATATTTTTACTCCTAACGGTGTCATCTTTCTGACTCAGTGCTTTGTATGACTTTTAATTTTTATTACATGTTTATTGTGAAGCAGTATACACCTACAATCGCATACTTAACATGAACAACAGGAACGGGCTTCGGCCGTAGCTCAGGGGTAGAGTTCTTGCCTAGCATATCTAGGGCTCTGGGTTCATTCTTAGACACTGCAAAACCAAAAAGAATGTACAGTTAACAGATTACTATAAAATTAAGATTGTGTATGACCCTCATCTCCATCAACAAACAGATTATGAACTGTTCCCTGGAATCATTCTTCTCTCCACCTTGCTGGATTCTTCTTAATCTTTCTCTATCAGAGGAAACAATCTGAATTTCATAGGACTCACTTGTCTGATTTTTTTTAATCGCTCCTAAGCATGTATTACTGAATACATTATGCAGCCTTAATATAATAGTATATTAAAGGTATAATTCATATATCATATAATTTGTTCTTTGAAAATGTATGCTTCAATGGTGAACACATTCACAGTGTTGTGTAACCACCATAAATCGGGGGAGTCCTGGAGATAACTCAGGGCCTTTATATTGCACTACATCCCCAGTCTTACTTTATTTTTTATTTATTTATAGTTTTATGTACTTTTTATTCTAAAGAGGAAAAACAATAACAAAGTAACAACAAAGTCAAAACAATAAAAATGATATAGAATTTCAAAACAAGATAATAGGAAATTAACAATGGTTATTATATACCTTCAATGAAGTTGCTCAGATTACCAGATGTAAGAATGAAAGATTGATCAAACAATTAAAGAGAATATAAAATAATTTTTAAAAAAACATTAGAAATGATGTAGAGCTTCACTAAACAAGATGGTAGGAATTCAACAAGGACAGCTGTGATAATTGTACTGCTGATTTCTATTGGTTTATTCAAAGGAACAGTTAATGTTTAAATTTTTTGAATAATTTTACATGCTTATTTTTTATTTTGAGACAGGGTCTTAATAAGTCACTCAGTTCCCCAGACTAGGCTTTTACTTTTGACCTTCCTGCTTCAGGTTCCCCAAAAGCTGAGATTACAGGGATTGTGTCCAGCTCCACAACCACAATTTTAGAACAATTTCTACAATCCCAAAATAAAGTCTGAACTCTAGCAGTCACACCCCACTTCCTATTAACCATCCAAGGACTAGACAAAATAGTCTACTTTCTGTTTCTATATGTTGGCCTATTCTGGGCATTTCATCTGAGAGGAATTAGATACATAGTCTCTGTGCTTGGATTTCTTTACTTAATAAAATAGCTTCAAGTTTTGTCAAGTTTTGGCATATATTATTACTTCATTCTGTTTAATTATTAAATAATATTTCCATTATAAATATATCACACTATATTTATTCAATAGTTGAAACACATGCAAGTTTTTTCCACCATTTGGCTGTTATGAATAACTCTGCTACAGACATTCATGTACAAGCTGTTGTGTGGACATACTGTATATGCTCATTTCTCTGGGTGTATATGTAAGGCTGGAATTGCTGGATCATAGAGCAATTTCATGGTTACCCACTCGAGAAACTGATAGATTATTTCTCACAGTGGCTCAGAAAACATTTTTATTCTCTTCAGGAACATAGGGGTCCAATTTTTCCACATCCTAAGACTGAGAATTTCTTTTTGGTTATAGTTATCTAAATGTATGTGAACTGGTATCTCATTATGGTTTTGATTTGCAATTGCTTAATGAGTAATGTTAAACCTCTTTTTAAGTGTATGCTATATGTGTATGTATAAATATATACAAAGGGATCAGGATGAAGCATCTCTAGAACAGTGGTTTCTAAGATCTCTTGCTCTTTTTAAAACAGACTATTTGTTTATCATTATTGAGTTGTAGGTGTTTTCTCCTTTTTGCTGGATAGAAATCTCTTATCAGATATTTAATTTGGAAATTCTAGTTCTATTATATGGGTATCTTTTCAGTTTCTTAACGGTAAACACTGGAAAACATTTTTTAAACTTCTTACAAATTATGATTAATTCTTGAAATTTTGTGTTGTGATTTTGGTATCTTGTCTAAAATGGTTTTGCCTAACTTGAAATTGGGAAAATTAAATCTTCTCTCTTCCTCATAAAGTTTTATAACTATAATTAATTTGGGGAGATGGTCAGAGGAAGAGGTCTAACTTCATTATTCAGAATTTTAATGCATAGTACCATTTTTGAAAAGACTATTCTATGAAAAAGATTATTATTTCCACTGTGAATTATGTTGGCACCTTAGTTGGTTGACTGCCAACATGATGTTTATTTCTATAATTTCATTTCTATTACGCTTTGATCTGCATGCCTGTTCTTATGCCAGTGAGACATTTGTTGATTGCTGTACTTTACAGCAATAAATTTTCTCCATTTTTAAATCCTACAGTAAAGTTTTATTTTTCAAAGATGTTTTTGTTGGCTTTAAGATTTTTGGTTGACAGTTTCTTCTTGGAGCACGCTGCCTGTGTCATCCCATGCTCTCTTGGGTTCCATCGTTTTGAAGAAAAAGTAAGCCATTAATTTCAGTGGAGTTTTGTTTTGTTCTTTTGTTCTTTTTTTGTTTTGTGTTTTTGTTTGTTTTCATTTTTGTTTTTGCCCATGATGGACTCTTGCTCTCTTGCTGCTTTCATGGCTTTCTGCTTAACCTCTCACATTTTTAATATGATCAGTCTATTTCTGAATCCCTTCAGCTTATTTCTACTTGTACTTTGTTGAGCTTCTGGAAGTGTGAAGATTTTTCATCAACTTTGATTAGGTGTTTTCCATTATTAATTCATTTTCCCTGCCCCTTGTCCTCTCTCTTCTCCTTCTGCTACTCCCTCTGTACATGAGTTGCTGTGCGCACAGGAGTCCCTCATGTCTCTGAGGCAGCTCATTTTCATGTGTTCCTTTTACTTTTGTTTTCCATAATACACAGTCTTTAAATATCAATCTTCAAATTTGTTGTTTATTTTTCTCTTTGCTATTATGTGATAGCTACTACTGAGCAGCTCTGAGAGTTTCTCTAATGAGAACTTTTCATTTCTGTTACTATACTGCTTAATACCTTTTGAATATATAACTTCTATCACTGGATGGATATTTTCTATTTAGTGAAACACTGTCAGTATACATTATTTTTTATTACAGTTTCTTTAGCCCTTTGAACAGATTTTTAATGTCTGCGTTGAAAGAACTATCTGATAAATTGATATACAAGTTCTCTCAAAGGCAATTATTTTTGCCTTTTATGTTGCTGTGTGTGTCATTTTTCCAGCTTTTTTTCATGTTTCTTTTTTTTTTTTTACTGGAAATTGGATGTTTTAGATGATATTCTTTGGAGCAATCCTGGAGAGCAATCTTCTCTCCCCTCTCTGGTTCATGCTTTTTGTTACTCACTTATTTCACTGTCCAGTGACTTGGATGGCCTATTGTGATGAAGTCTATTTGCCCTATAGCATGAAACATCTGCTGCTGCCCCTCAAAGAGTGAAGCTGCCCCTCATGTGCAGAGTTGCTCTGTGACGACAGTGGCTTTAGCAGGGCTTTCTTTAAATGCGTCTTTCTACAATCTCAAAGCTTTTTCACTATTAGTATCACTCCCAGCTGTTAGGTATTACTCCCAATGTTAGGTTTCACTAGTTGCCAGCTTATTACTCCATTATTCTAAAGAATTCTCGGTATACATTAATCTACAGTTTGATTTTATTAAATGTGTGCTTCTTTGCACAGATAGTTTTGAAGACCATGTTTGAGTTTTCTTCTGACCCAGGAGGGCTTTCCGTCTTGCTGGTTCTCTCAAGAAAACCAGCTGGTCCACCATTCTGTCTCATTTTCCTGGACCTACTGGGAACATACCATTTCCATTGTTTCTGAAAGCACCCCTGCACTTTCCTACACTGCTTCAAACAAATTCAATCCCTCTGAGAACACCAAAGCTCTTTATTCTTTTGCTTGTCTCCTCCTGAACAAATCTCTGAGCCGCTGTTCCACAGCTGGGAGCAGGAATAACAGCTTGCCTCTGTCGGTGACAGTCATGTAGTGGGCACAGATGAGAGTAGCAGCATCTGGCCTCAGCTTGCTTTTCTGGGCATGAAAGCTGCAGCCTGTAGGTAAGCTAGGGTAAAGGCAATCCAGGTCCTGTAGCCTGGCCATGCTTCATACGGGAGAGCGCTAAGGTGAAGAAGCACATGTCTGACCTCTCCATCACAGGTAATCCATCTTTCCTGAGATTTCACATTTCCCTGGACACTATTCTTCATTTGCTGCCCAACTTCCAATGACTTTATCTTACTTTACACATAACTTTCAACAATTGTGGTAATTTCACCAGGGACCAAATCTGTGGAACTCTTCTAGTTACCATTCTGTTCTGAGGTTGACTTCTTTCACTCGCATTCAGTTTTTGAGATTTTTCTGTGCTATTACAGCTCTCGGTCATTTTTCACAGTACAGAGTAAATATACCATTTTGCAATTTTGAATCATTAACCAGCCTCTGATTAATTTACATGTTTGATGACTATTTCCTTCCTTCCTTCCTGATTCAAGTAAGGGTGAATTTCTGTGTCCTCTGTCTTCTACTGATATAGTGTCGTCAACCACATTATTCAAGAGCATTCAGTCATATTTTAGGAAATAAGATAGACAAAAATGAGTTTAGAAATGAGTCACTTGTGAAGAACTGATTTGCGAGATATACCAGTCATAGACAAAGTAGCAAGAAATATGTGTTAAATACACAGAAAAGGAGGGAGGGCTGTAATGGTTAATCTCAATTGTCAATTTGCTGAGCTTTGGAGGTAACTAGGGGATTAGTAAGCACACTTCTGGGTACACCAGGTGGGTCACATGGGGCGTAATCCTGAGTACTGTGTTTGGTCCCTGGCCCCTTTCTCCCAGCCTCCTTAACTGTTTCTCTGTTTTCTGGCTGCTGTGAAGTGAGCAGCTTTACTCTGCCATGTTCTTCTGCCATCCTGTTTCTGCCTTGGCACCAGCCAACCATGCACTGAAACCGAGAGCTAGAAATAAGCCTTTCCTCCTTTAAATTGTGTGTGTCAAGTGTTTTCCCAGCAATGAAAGGGTGACTTAGACAAACTCAAAATAGATACTTAATATTCCTGAGGCACATGAGGTCCCAAATACTCATGACACATAGAGGCAGAGCATATCTACAGTACACAATGAATGACACTCACGAAGAACACAGTACTCTGGAGGCCTTAAATTACTGAACCACAGACACCTATTACCACTTCATGTTTCATTTATTTCCCTTCTTCCCCAAAACATACAAACTCCATGTTTGCTCATCTGAGGAACAAGGTGAACTCCTTGTATGGTGCATGTTCACCTTAATGTTTCCTTGGATTCAGACAACTTTCTTTCCACCCTTGTTCAAAATTAACTCTAGGTCTTGTAATTAAACACTAAGCCAGGGAGATTAAGGGAGGTGGGGAGAGAGAGAAACAGAGAAGAGAACATATAGCTAATATGTAACGCAAAATTTAGAAAGTTCAGTACTTCCTGCTTGTGCCCTATACTTCCCTTTATACCTCGATAATTTTTAAACCTGCGCTGAAAAACCACATCATATAAACATTTAATTTTGTTTGTGAGTCTGTGCTTCCTGACTTTTTCACAGGATGTATTTCATCGAGGTAATTTGTCACACGATTAATACGATCTCTGGGTTTCGGTATATGTGTATCTTGAACTTTAACAAAGAATGTCAACATTATTTCCCACTATTTCATGTAGTTTATACTCTAGGCAACAATAGATAAGTGTGATTACTGATTCTCAGTTTGCTACTACAAGAATTGTTCTTTTTAAGTAATTTGACAAAAGTAGCTGGCACTTCTCCTGCTTTTGATTCTCATTTCAAGGTTATGCATGACATCAAGCATTTATTCCTCTGCTCCGAGTGACCATTTGATTTCTCTTCTAGAAATGCCTGTTTGAAATCTTTGCAGATTTTTACTACATTTTCTATGGTTTTATTATGGGTATATAAGAGTGATTTCTTTATCTTGGCAAGTCCTCTGTCAATTAATATGTGTAGAATATCTTTTCCAAAGTATAATTTGATTTCTTTTTCCTCTCTTACCAGTGTATTTTAAGATGCAGGTATCCCTACTTTTAATGTAGTCAAATTTCAACATCTTTCTTTGGAATAGTATTTATTCTATACTCTAGGAAAAAATTATCAATGCCAAAAATATGATGTTTCTCGTTGTATTTTATAAAGTTTTTGTTTTACCTTTACAGTTAGATCAGCAAACCATCTGAAAGTGACATTTATATATTATTAGAAATAGGGATCAAGTTTTGTCATTTTCAATCAAATTGTTCAAATTGTTCCAACAACATTCGTTGAAAAGATCATTCTTTCTTCAGCACTTTACCCAGTAAAAGAACTAGCCAAGTGCTCTAAAATCTCACTTTAAAGTTGGATTGTTTGTCTGCTAGTGATTTAACACAATACTATCTCAGTTATGCCAGGGTTTTGAAGAAGTCTTATATCTTAGACTGTCAACCTTCTTACCTTGTTTTTGTACAAAATTGCCTTGGATGAATTTGGCCATTTGCATTTTCATATAGCTTATAGTTAGCCTGTCAAATTGCACATATATGTAAGTAAATTAAAGCCCATTAGGATTTTGATCATAATTTCATTAAACCCGTAAAACATCGTGTACATAATTCATATTTGTAACACTGTAAGTTTCTCAATTCATGTTTATGGCATATCTTCCACTTACTTAGCTCCTCCTTAAATTTCTCATCATACTATGAAAATATTTAAGCAGATATTTTTGTACCTGTGTGGCTCTAGCCCTGAGCACTTGATGTTTTTCATAGTTGTTTTAAAAAGTGTCCTTTTTAAAGTTGTATTTTCACAATGTTTTCTACTGAAAAGTAGAACAGTTTTCTATATTCAGAATTTTGTGCCTATCCGTGCTTCTAAATTCTCTTTTTATTATTTCTAATAACTTACTTGAAAATGATCTGGATTCTCCACATGTGATTAAATGATCCATTAATATTGATGGTATGATTAGTTTATTTCTAACCCTTGTGCCTTTTTCTATTCTATCTTGCTTGGATGAATAGGCCTGAACGTCAGGTATAATGCTAATGGGTGGTGGCATTGGGAACGCTTGTAACCACCCCAATACCAATGGGTAAGTTTCAGCATTTCACCAGTGAGAATGACATTACTGGCAGAGTAGTACTCTACTCTTAAAAAAAAAAAAAAAAAACCACATCTTCTTTATCCATTTGGTTTGTTTCCAAGATTTGGCTATTACAAACTGTGTCACTATAAGGATAAGCTTGAGACATATCTGGATGTGCCTTGAGACCATAACCTTCAGTGAAATCAATTGGACACACATGTTCAAATATCACATGGTTTCTCTGGTGTAAGAAAGCTAAAGTGGAAATAAGGACCAAAATGTATATTGGGAAATGGGAAGAAAATATTAAAATGAGAAGGGAAGCAAGAGAAGGGAGAAGGAAAACGGAAAGAAGAGACAAAACAAACAATAGAATGAAAAACTGGAAACAAACTTTTGTAAATAAAGAGGGAAGAGGGCTGAAGGGAGGAGAGGGGAATGAGAAACAAAGAAGCAAGATATATCATGTACAGGAGCAAACTCCCTACAGTGAACGTTATCATTATGTATATGCAAAATGCACCAATAAAATAAAAAGTTTAAAAAAGAATTTATGAGTCCTTTTGACCCAAACCATAGCATAGACTTAAAATTGTACTATTTGGACTTTTCTATATTTAAATAATAAGGATCCAAATAAAGGAAGTGGACATCAAAGATGACATTACTGATTTTTGTAGACATATTTTATTAGGTTGAAAATATATTTTTCTCTTCCTAGTTTAGCTATAAGATTTTGTCATGATTGGGTGCTGAGTTTAATCAAGTGATTTATCCTGATCTATTCATATGATCATGTAGTTTTCTTCTCCATTATATTAGTAATATGAAAAAAACACATTTGTTATTTTTTAAAGAGAAACATTCTGGAATTACTAAAATAAACACAACATGGTCATTTTTAAATTCCTGAATGTCACATTAGTGAAATTCATTTGCTATTACTACCTCATTTAAAATCTTCAAAGTCTACATTCTTAAGTGAGACTGATCTGAAACTTTTATTCTTCAAAAAATTCTTGGCAACATAATAAGATATGTTGGTGAGTACACTCTTTGTAAAATTATAGTTATTTTTTTCTCTGAAATGTTAGGAAGAATTATGTAGGAAAGTTTAACTACAAATTTAATTACTCTATAAAATTGTTGTTTTCTTCTGTTAATTTTGAAACTTTGTTTCTTATAAAAATTTTATTAGAATAAAATGTTTATAATAATTCATTATTCCTTTCATAATTATACAATTTAGAGTGATTTTATACTTTCTGTTTTCTTATTATTTGTACTTTTTTATTTAAGTGATGTTATAATATTCTTTCAACTTCAGCAGTATTTCAAACAAACAATGTTTGCCTTTGTTTAATTTTTCTATTAAATAATTATAACCTCTTTCATTGATATCTGTTGCTATTCTCTTTCTTCTTTCTTTGAATTTTACGTTTCTCTTCTCTAACCTCATTCTATAAGTGCCTAGTTTATGAATTTTAAGCTTTCATTTGCATTTTATACTTTTGTAACTTCCCTCTAATTCTTTTCAATGCATTCCACAATTTCTATGTGTACTATCTTCCTTATTTGGTTAAAGTATATGCAAATACTCATTATGATCTTTGCTTTAAGCTACAAGCTATTTAAGAATACATTTCTTAATTTAAAAATGCATAAGTTATTACTTACTAATTTCATGTTAAGCCACAGAAAACATTCTCCATAATTTTAAACACTTGGAATGTTTTCAAACATGCTTCAGATCCAATAAATGGCCAGTGTTTATAAATATGTCATGTGCGCTTAGAAAGGCCACGAGTCCTGCAATTTTTGAACTTGTATGTCCACAAGGTCAACTTATCTAGTGATATTGCTTCTGCAATTTAGAAATTTAGATTTTTTGTGCTTTCCTAACAATTTAAATCTTTTAATTTCTTTATCTCTAGTAAAGCTTTTTACCTTGTGGTCTGTTACATCTGTTATTTATGTAGTCATATTGCAGTCCCTTGATGAATGATTTTATGAAATATCCCTCTGTTTTCAGCCTCACTATATGTATATGTGTATACATATATGGGTCTTTTGAGTTGGGGAAAATAATCTTCTTTTTAATACAGATTCTCACTATTTTACCCAGGATTATTTCAAACTTGCAATCCTGCCTCAGCGTCCTCAGCAGCTGGAATCATAAGTGTGTACCACTATACCCAGCCATGCACTTACTTTCTATTCACTTGTAGTTAATCCAGAAATTATTCTTGACTTATAGTCTTCTAATCAGTCCAAAGACTTTAGCACATTTAATTCCATTTTCCTCCTTCACCAATATGATACTGCTGTTAGATATTTTGTGTCCAGAGATTTTATACTTGTGAGATATTAGCATATTGGGTTAAGTATCATTATTCACATAGATTTACTTACAGGTCTACAAACTCTTGTGTCAGACTCCTGAGTTTCAGAATTCCAATTAGTCTGGAATTTGCAAAGTCATATGCCACATAAGCCTTGTATTACTGGTCACCTCCCATGAGGTCTGCTGATATACCATAATCATGGACTCTGCAGAGAAATGTGTGGCTACTCCATTTTAGGTGGAATAAATGAAGACTATAAATTGCCTCAAGTCAGTTCAGTTAGGTTTACCACCAAGTAAGTGCAGTTCAGGACTTGCTGTCTGGGGCAGTCATGAAATTTAAAATCTGAGTGATAGATTTGTACCAGGCCTTTAACAGTGATTGGTCTTCCAAAGGAGTTCGGCAAATGCTGCTATTGCTGACCTGATCTGTCAGAGAGGAATTTTTTACCTAACTTTTTCTTTGTAATCAATTGAATTTTGGAAAGCTGGGGATTTAACCATCCAAGGGCATCCATGTAGCTGACAGAGATTCCGTGTTCATGCTGGAGAAACCAGGACAATGATATTGGCTAGCATCCCAACCATTCAAAGCAGGACTAACAAGTGCACTCGGGAAGCCAGACTTGGTGTTTTCACTTACAACACAACTTGACTCCTAGAGTAGGAAGAAAATATGCCAGCTGGATGAAAACAAAAGCTTCACACCAGTCAATGAAGGCAAAAGCCAAGCAAGAAATCAGTGAAAACATCTGCATGGATGAATGATGTGGACAAAGTTATTACAAAAAAACTGTTTGAAGAGAGGAACACCAGTGTTCACCTCTCCTAAATGCAGATGTAACTAGTGTTTCAGTGTAAAGGTTGCACAGCCCCATAGCTTTTATTCAGAAGTAAATTACTTTCAACAACTACCCAACATTTATTAAAGTAATTATATCGTTACTCATATCCTTGTACTGGAATGATACAACAAGCATGCATTTTAAAATATGGATTTACAGAATTTTATCTTGTAATTCTGTCTGCAGAAAACCTATTAGGTATTTTAATGGAGTTTCATGTTCCCAAGCACTAAAAGGAAATAAGCTAAAGAATCTAGAAATAAGCTAATAAATCTATCCTTGATAAACTGCTTATAATCAGAACATCAAAGACACTCAAAAGTTGAAAGTGAATACAGGTTTTAAGAAAGCCTCAAGGATACTGAAATAAATTGTTCACTGCCTTACACATGAGTTCATTATTAACAGTACAAGAATTGTGTAGGATATTTGGACCTGTGAGGAGGAGAGATTAACAATTTTAAAAAGTAGTTTTGAAGAAAAATTCCAAAGTATAAAATCACCAAGTGCTTCAACTGATAGAGGAAAATGACTACTTTCATACACTGATGATGGGAGAACACATTCATTTCATCACTTAGGAAGTCAATCTGCCAATATCAGCACAACTAAAAACACAACTTGATAAGGCAATACCAGTTTTGGGAAATTTATCGTATATAAACAAAGCCATTGTGTATAAAGACATTTATGCATGCATTTTAATAGTTTTAATATTTACTGAGTACCCGTTCTGTACCAACAAAGGGCACACAAGCCCTTTGCTTTTATAATTTTTAAATTCTAGGGGGAGGGAGTTGGATATTAAATATATAATGAAAAGTAACAGGCAGAGATAAATACTATGGAGACTCTAACTGGGGCTTTGTGATAACTCACAACTTCAGACTGGGTGGTGGAGCAAAGTCCCCTCTGAGGAACAGGTAGCTTTCAACTTGAGCTAAAGAACTCAGGCCTAAAAACACTGCAGGGATGTATCCATCAGCAAAGATCTGATGACACGCTGGTTATCAGTTGTAATGGAATGCTTCATTGTGCTATGTTCACATTATGAATACGACACAGTCATTGACAATGTCCAATTGGTCTACCAAACTTGAACATGTCTAAAATTTGACTTCTGTCCTCACTCCTGAAAAAGTCTACTCATTCTTTGGGTCTGATTCAGCTGAGTTTACCACAACTCTAATCTTCCTGGTTTGAGGCTATATTATTCTTGGTTTTCCATTTTGTCCCTCCCAATATTTATCATATTTACTTCCTTAACCATCCCCCTCTGCCTTTTCCACATAAGAGCCGGCCATAGTGCAATTCTCTGATTTGTCTCATCTGATCTACGTTATGAGGTCATAGGACCCTCCTTCCATACAGGCCTACTTCAAATCTCAGAGGAAAGAATTCTACCTAAAAAGACCAAAAGACTCTCAACAAATAGGCTTTGCTGAGCTCCCCTGCTTGGTCTGTTGCCGTGAGGTCACATTGTTAGCCAGTTACATTCTACATGGTTATGAATGCTTCATACAAACTAAGCACAAAAATTGGGTTTTCTTTGAGTCTGTTTCTGATGGCTCCTGTGCCATCTAAAACTTGCATGAAATAAGTTTTTTTATGCTTTTGTCTTGATAGCTTCTCTTCTGTTATAGGAGTGTCATTGGAGATTGTTAGGCAGAAAAAGCATCACACATTTCTGCCTCTTAGGCATCACAGGAATATGAGGGCCATGAAGGCTTTACTCGCAGTGTTCACTCAGTATCTGCACTGCCTACAACAGCCCCCTTGGTCATGATAAGCAGTAAGTGAGACCATGAATAAACACGCTACGTTAAGGTTCTCACCAACCACTGATGTGGAAGTGTGTATGTTTGCCGACTGGTGTCAGAGGGCATAAATCAGACCACCACACCGGTTCCCACAAGGAGTGCCATCAGAGGCAGTGAGGCAGCCTTGAAGGCTCTTCCTTCAGCATCTCCAAATGGACACAATGCTCCATGCATATATATTTGTGCCTTATTTGAGAGGTATTCTTATTCAGTTTTATGTAAAGCATATTGATCTTGGCAAGAACACGTACTTGAAACCTTCTAATCCAAATTCATATCTACTTTTTCTATCAGGGCTATCAATATTTTAATGGAAAGCACATAAATATTCATATTTTGTAGCTGTTTATACCCTAAAAGGTCTAAAAATATCAGTGGATTCAGAGTTTCCCCCAAGTCAGAACTGCCCAGGCTTCCTCAGTAAAAGATCCTCCACGTCACTGGAGCAACAATCCTGAGGAGAGGGTGTTTTCACACTGTGAATAGTTCTACCATTATGAACTGGTTTAACAAAACTGAAAATTAATGAGTCACTACCCCTACCTCATGGGGAAACCCGAATAAACATAGAAATTCAAGGGCAGCAGGACTGAGCCACACCCTCTCTGGTCGTCCCCCGGGGGCTGCTGATGTAGATGTAAACGGAACCACTCACTTTGGCAATATACTGCATCACTTCCTTACCAGGCGGGAGTGTGCAACACTAGGACCCATTCTAATTCTCATATTCGGGCAGATTCTTGCTTACACGGGTCAGAAACCTTGCTTTTACTTAAGTTTGCACATTTCAAAATTCAAATTTAACCCTAATTTCAGGTAGGGCATGATTCAAGAGTTTAAGCTTTCCCGTCGCTTCTCTCCCTTTTTTGAGTCTTGTGTGTGTGTGTGTGTGTGTGTGTGTGTGTGTTTTGTTTGTTTGATAGATGGATGGATGGATGGATGGATTTTGGCTTCTCAGGCAGACTTATTTCACATTCCAGCAAAGGCTCTGATCATCCTTGGCTTGCATTATCCTCATACCCAGAAATGCACAAGACAGTACAGATCCTTTTCTTTAAAGACTCATACAAAACCCTAGGGGAAATTCTGTCTTCTGGTCATGCACCCACCCTTGAAATGCTTTCAGTACCTCAGCAGGCGGGACCCAGTCATGAGCCATCCTGATCATAGGGCCATCATCCCTGTCATAGGTGAGAAAGGACCATAAAAATGACAGCTCCACCAGGTAGGGGTATGACATTTGCCCAAAGGAAAAACATGTTAGGCACAGAAAAAGTGACACATCCATTACACTCTGAGAAGAACACACATAACAGAATATTCGATTGTTATACGCATCAGATCATTAAGTGGATCCAGAAAGAGCGACGAAGGTTATCGTCATCCTTTTACAGATTACAACCAAGAAGGCACCGAGTCCCCTCACGTGTTTTGGCTTAGAGCGAACTTTCCAGAATTAAAGAAGAAAGCCATTCTATTTTCACCATTGTGCTGCAACGGGATGGTACGAGGATAAGAAGATACGTGCTGTCACTGAATGTGTTTCGATAACAGATGGGAATTGCTTTTTCTTGAAATAGCTACTGATGTGGGGATGTTAAGATTAGCAAGGGCAATGGTTTTGCAAGTGTAGGAATTTGTATTATGGTAATCAACCGAGCAGAAGGGGCTGTTAGTCATCCTGTCCCAGTTTAGAGGCAGAGTTTTGCAAATGAAAGAGGACAATATACATGTAAGATCTGTCTCTGTGTGTACTCCTCTCCTTCTGTGTACATGCAGGCATTTATAGACTATGCATGCAACGAGTCCATATATTTCTGACCAAAAAAAGCTGCATAATGTGTGAGAGCAAAGTTTGGGAATCCTTCCGCCCGAGTTCAAATCTTGGCTGAATCACTTACTAGCTTTGTAACCTTACAGAAAATATTTAACGTTGCTGTATCTGATTGTTTTCCTATGTTCCTAGTGCCAACAAAAATCCCATCAAACGAATGATTGGATGCAACGAAGAGACAACTGGAAAGCGTAGAGAACAGAACCTGGGGACTCCCAAGTAGACAATAAAGTTTGTAATTATTATCACCAGCGGTGTTCTCCCTGATTATGATTATGTGCAAATCACTTACCCTCTCTGGTCTTCAGTATCCAATTCTTAACAGCTGTGCTGTATTCTCCGGAGTGGATTTTCCATAGAAACCTTACAGGCTTATAGGACTCTACATTCACATTTGTATAAGATAGCAGCCAAAACACTGATGGATTTACAAACAACAAAAATGCGAACGATGTATGTTAAGAAACAAGGAAATCAAACTAGTAATGAATCATTTAAATGAAAAACTCTGTATACGCAATGGTTTGGCACCAAAATCATTCTGTTGATGTAACACAGGGGTGGGGGAGGTGGGTAGGAAGAGGAGGCAGAGAAGGAATTCTGAAACTGAGAATTTAATCTCGAAATAAATTATGTCCTTATCCGAGTTTGGGACACTCATGATAAAAGCACTCCCAGAGGCAGATAGAGAGAAAATGCAAACCAGCTTGGGCATGTTGCTTAACAAAGATGCCACTTCTTCGTCATTCACTAATGCTCCACTTGAAAATGCCAGAAGAGTGAGGCAAAGTTACTCTGGGCTCAGCTATTTATTCCAGATTCAGGGAAATAGCTTTAAAATGAAAGATGCAGATTTCCAGAAGTTAAATTCCTGTGCATGACGTGGAGTTTGCTTCTAACTTTCTTCCCATAAAGATGATTTGCTAGATATGAATGGAAACTTTCCCTTTTGGAGTCCCCCATCTGTCACTGTATAAACTGGGTTCGGCGAAAGTAATCTGGATGCCGCAAATATGATTTCAGTAACTCAGGTAGGCTCGGCATTGGAAGAAGGCCATTCTCCAAAGGCAAAGCCCCATTTCAGGAACCCAGCCTTTTAAGGGAAAGTTGGAGAAACTTAGCAAAAGTATTAACTCAAAGCCAAATTATCCTCACGTAAAACGTTTGCATCTCATAGGTTTTCAGGAAGTATCAGTTACTCTTCCGTGACAGCTAATGCTTTTTGGTTCTTGTAACACTCAATATGTCTAGCTTAACAGCTGTAGGCAAAAAAGGAGTACTGGATAGGAAAAAGAAAATAGCTAACTCTGTATGCACATGATGCAGAGAGCCTAGTTTGTTGACATCCTGAGCAAATAAAAATGAAACTTATTCCAGGGAGAGTTTTTGCTTCCATCTAAACTTAGAGGTATGAGAAAGATAAAGCAGGAAGGAATTTCAGAGGATATGTATTTCAATCCATCTCTTTCTTGAGTCCCCATTATGATAGTCTCCAAAAGCAGTATTTCATCTTGACGAGAATGAGCAGAATACACTCGGTGTTATTTTTCAGAACAGTTCATAGTCGTATTATGCAGTGTAGAATGAGAAACCTCTTTTTTAGACAGAGTATAAATTGATCTCCTAGAAACATTCTCCCATTGGTCCTAGCTTGATATCTCTAGTAATTTCTGTAGTGAATCTAAAATACAGTTATTCAATTATTTAACAGCTACTTATTGTGCTTCTTTCATGAAAAATACACAATTTAAAATTCTATATGGGGGATAGGAGAGCAGAAAATAAACAAAAAGTTCCCTGCCCTCAGGCTTTTCACAGGGACAGAAGAGAAGGACATAATTAAAAAAAAAAAAAAAGAGAAGGACATAATTAGTTTAAGCATGGGTCAATTTTATGCTATTAGTTACAAGGGAGATGTAAGCAAGAGTTCCTTATTTCAGCGGAGAGAATCCTTTCATTTTAAGGTCTGTCTCCAGACCCTAGGCAAACAAAAAGAAAATGGAACTGGTATCGCAGAGGGATTCAACAATGTGGGCAGGAGCAAAGGCAAAACTAAGAGGCTACAGATTCGTATGCCTCTTGAACTTCTAGCATCTGTGTTAAGATAAAGAACTCTGAAAATATTCCATCATTGCCCGTATGCAGTCTTGGACATACGGGTATGCTGTGACCTCTCATATTATGACCCAGTAATAGGTGGACTCTACTTTGGCCACTTCCTTGATTATGAAAGGAAAGAAATACTCACCTGAAAAATAAATGATGATCTTCACAGGCATAATGTGTGTGTGTATGTGTGTGTGTGTGTGTGCGCACATATGCACATACACACGTACACACTAATAAATATATGGTATGAGGTACTGCTTAGTTAGCATAGGATAAGGGGTTTCAACCTGCCTATTATTTCCAGATGAACCACAGTCTCATCTGGAGGAGAATCAAGTGCAAACATTTCAGATTGATAGCCCTTTGGCAAGTGAAACCTTAACCTTAAGAACTAGTTGGCCTAAAATTAATCCCAACTGTCAGAGATGCGGTGGTGACTGAGGGAAACACAGCAAGGCCTCAGGTGGGGACCACAGGTGCTTCTGATTCCACAAGGAATCACCCAGCCCTGGAGAGAAATAGAAGCTTGTATTTTAAACATGACAATTAATATGCCTTTTGTATTTTTTGTAATTATTGCCTTTTTGTTCTCTGAGTATTAAGGTTCTTTGGAAAGTGTCAGCCTGTCTCAGCTGAGTAAAGGGAAACAAGAGAAGTTGTTTCAACTCAGGCATTGGCAGTTTTTAAGAGAAAATGTGGCTCTCCTTTCAAAGAGCCTAGATTAGTGCAGGCCTCGCTGATCTGATGAGAGGAAGCCTCCAGTGCAGGGACAGCCTTACGGGAAAGAACCGAGCTGGCCCTTCCACAGCCACTGTCCTTCAGCAGTCTGCACACTTTTCTCATGTGGTGGGAGATTCTATATTCTTTTTTCAAAAAGATATACAAACTTTATTCACCAAAAGCATAACAGGAAAAATTACCAAATCTAGAGAGGAAATTCATATTGAAGCACAGGAGGCATAAAGAGTCCAAAATAGCCATGATCAGAAAAGAATCTCTCCACCACACATTATAATCAAAATTCCAGAAACCTGACACAAAGAATACTAAAAGCTGCTAGAGAAAAACAACAAATAAGATATAATGGCAAGCCCATGAGATTAACTATAGATTTCTCAAATCTTTTTTTTTTTTAATTTTATTTTAAAGACAAAAGAATGGAGACATATGAACCAGAAAAGCCATAAACAATACAGAAAATACAAAGTTATACAGAATATAGTAGGGAATTAGAACTGGATGTTGTATTACATAGTTATCTTCACATTAGTTAACACAAAAACATTAAAGGAAATACCAAATAATAGAGAAGATAGTAGGGAATTTGCACTGGATGCTGTATAATATAAAGTTATCTTCAATTCTGCTAATACAAAAACGACTGAGGAAATACAGAATTATAGAGAACATAGAAGGGAATTAGCTCTGGATGCTGTCCTACATAATGTTACCTTCATCTTTGTTACTCAGGTTACACAGATGGATGGCCCTTTTGATCAGTTCGTTTTTTCTCCTCCCTCATCTCCGTTGCCCGACCACTCAATCAGTTATCTTCCCTGTGATAATAACTGTACTCCTGGGTTTATCTATATCCTTGGACTCTCACCTTGGGAAGAGATATAGCTGCCTCAGACTATACTATAACATACAGGGGTGTATACAAACTGCCATGGTTGGAGGTGGGAGAGCACATATGCTCACAGCGGACCGCCCGGCTCCACCCTGTCATTGTGCTATGGGTGGGGGCGGGTCCAGACCATGTGGCTCCAGCATTACCGTTCCCCACCCCTTGCAGCTGGGCAATGGGTCTCCGAAGCTGAAGCTACGAATGCCGAAATGAGGGCGTGGGCCAGGGGTGTGCTTGGAGCGGCAACCTCCTCCCTCTCTATCTCGTCTCCCTCCAACTGCGCCATGTCAGATCTGCAATCCCCTCCTCCAGAGGAGGTTCTGCTTAGACTTTCTGAGGGTTTCACTTCCTATCTCAGATCCCTCCCGAGTTCAGGATATTCACCTCCCTCCTCTCTGTCCTTCACATGTTGCTATATTGCCATGTCTGAGTGGCATTCCTCCGGGAGGTTCTCTCTCCGCTGCCCACCTGGTCACCTGGGTTCATATAACGTTCATCTATGCAAGCAGTATGGAGACACTCTTGTTGCTCGCATCCGTAGTCTGGGGTGAGTCTTAAAGCCTGTGGACTCGTCCCATTGCTGTCAGGAACAGGTGGTGATTGCGCAGGCCGCCGAGGCTCAAGGTGCTCACAGAGGGCGTTCAGGGTGAGAGCCGAAGCCCAGTAACTCAGTTCATGCTTCCTGCTTGATGCTGGAGTGAGAAGGGCGTGGTGTCGTGTGAGCCACCTCCATCTG
>PVLD010024594.1:0-25191 GCA_004027595.1 Dinomys branickii
TAAAATAAAAAAAAAACAAAAAACAAAAAAAAAAAACGGATTTACAGACAATGTGACATGGACTCAACAATGGTTGTTGCTTTATGTATTGATATCTTCGAAGTGTATATTCATGAACACAAATACAGACATGCAAAATTGGTCAAATAATTAACCATCTCAACAACAGGACACAAAACAAAACAAAACAAAACAAAAGAAACCAGAAAGCGTTAACAAAGAGGCACAAAGTAGTACAATAACAGGAAGATCAGAATTGAATTATAGACAAAGCATCAGAAAACCAACAACAGTTGCTGCTTTGCAAATTGATATCTTCAAAATGTGTGCTCAGGATAACACATGCAGACATACAAGATTGATCGAATAACCTGTCATCAACTATTCCTTAGCATTAAGTGATATAATACAATAGTAGAACCATGTTAGGCCTCCTGCACATATGTATCTACATATATACATACATACATTTTTGCCTCTTCCTTTTCTCCTTTACCTCATTCCATCTGTTCCTTGCTTTTGAACAGATTTCCTTCATGTCTCTTAGTTTATATTCGCACCTTCAGGTTCTTATACCAGTGGTACAATACATTGCCTGCTCATGTACCGCTGATTTATTTCACTTATGACTATGGACTCCAGTTTTGACCACTTGCCTACAAAGTCCCCAAAACTGTCTGTCTTCATAGCTGAATAATATTCCATTATATAAAAATGCCACAGTTTTTTAATCCAGTCTTCTGTGGATGGACACTTGGGTTGCTTCCACATTTTAGCTATTACAAATTGCGCTGCTATAAACATGGGTGCACATATATCTGAGTGACATGACGTTTTCAGATTTTCTGGGAAAATACCCAGAAGGGGAATAGCTGGTTTGAAGGGAACCTCTAGACCTAGTTTGCGAAGAAATCTCCAACCGGCTCTCCACACTGGTTGCACCAGTCTGCATTCCCACCAGCAGTGTAATAGAGTCCCTATTTCTCCACAGCCTCGCCAGCATTTGTTCTTGGATGATTTTTTCATACTGGCCAGTCTTACTGGGGTGAGATGAAATCTCGAAGTTGTTTTTATTTGCATTTCTCGAATGACTAAGGATGTGGAACATTTTCTCATATATTTATTTGCCATTTGTATTTCTTTATCTGAGAAGTGTGTGTTCATCTCAGATGCCCATTTCTGGATTGGGTCTTTCAATTTGGACAGGTACATGTTCTTTAATTCTTTGTATGTTCTAGACAGCAGTCCTTACTCTGAGGAACAGCCAGCTAGGATTTTTTCCCAATTTGTGGATTTTCTTTTTACTTTGCTGGTGATTTCTTTAGATGTACAAAAACTTTTCAGTAGGATGAGGTCCCAGTTATTGATTCTTTGAAGTGTTTCCCTTGCAGTTTCATTTTTGTTCATGAACTCTCTGCTACTCCTATGTCTTCAAGATTTTTACCTACTTTCTCTTCCAATAGATTTAGAGTTTCTGCATTAATGTTGAGGTCTGTGATCCATTTTGACCTGAGTTTGGTGCGTGGTGATAGACTGGGGTCTCTTTTCAGTTTTCGGCAAGAGGCAAGCCAGTTTTTCCAGCACCATTTATTAAACAGGGCTTCTTTTTTCCAGTGAGCTTGGTTGACCCCTTTCTCAAATATTAGGTAGCTGAGTGGGTTTTCGTTATGGTTGCATCTTCCAGTCTGTTCCATTGATCCTCAGGTCTTTTTTTTAGCCAGTACCAGGTTGATTTTATTACAGTTGCTTTGTAGTATAATTTCAGGTCAGGGACTGTGATTCCACCTGACTTGTCTTTATTGCCCAGGATTGCTTTCACTATTCTGGGTCTCTTCTGGTTGCAGATGAATTTGAGGCATATTTTCTCTAGATCTGTGAGGTATGCTAATGGTAGTTTAATGGGAATTGCATTGAATCTGTACAACAATTTTGGTAGTATGGCCATTTTTACAATGTTAGTTCTTCCTAACCATGAGCATGTTATGTTTTTCCATTTATTGAAATCCTCCTCGATTTCCTTTATTCAGAGTACTCTAGTTTTCACTTAAAAAATCTTTCACATTCTTTGTTAGATTGATTCCTAAGTATTTCAATTTCTTGGTTGCTATTGTAAAAGGTATGGTTTCCTCAATTTCTCTCTCAGTCTGTTTGCTGTTCGTGTATAGGAATGCTATTGATTTTTGGGTGTTGACTTTGTATCCAGCTACACTGCTGAATTTGTGAATTAATTCCAGGAGTTTTCTTGTGGAGTTTTTGGGGTCCTCCATGTATAGTATCATGTCATGTGAAAATAGTGAGAGTTTGACTTCTTCCTTTCCTATCCTTATTCCTTTTATTTCTCTCTCTTGTCTGATTGCTCTGTCTAGTACTTCCAGAACTATGTTGAATAGGAGTGGTGACAATGGACATCCTTGTCTTGTTCCTGACTTTAAAGTGAAGGTTTTCAGTTTTTATCCATTTAGTATGATGTTGGCTTCTGGTTTGTTATAGATGGCTTTGATCAGATTGAGGTAGAGGCCATCTATTTTATTTTTTCTAAGGTTTTTAACATGAATGCATGTTGGACTTTATCAAAAGCCTTTTCTGCATCTATTGAGATGATCATGTGTTTTTTGTCTTTGACTGTATTGATATATTGTATTACATTAATTGATTTGCGAATATTGAACCATCCCTGCATTCCTGGAATGAATCCTACCTGGTCGTGGTGTATAATTTTCCTTATGATTCGCTGTAATCTATTTGCCAATATTTTGTTGAGTATCTTTGCATCTATGTTCATTAGCGAGATTGGCCTGTAGTTCTCTTTCTTGGTTGGGTCCCTCTCTGGTTTTGGTATCAACATAATACTTGCGTCCAGAAATGTGTTGGGGAGAGTTGCTTCCTTTTCGATTTCATTGAAGAGTTTGAGGAGAGTTGGCACTAGATCTCTGAATGTTTTATAGAATTCTGCTGTGAATCCATCAGGGCCTGGGTTTTTCTTTGTTGGTAAGTTTTTAATAACGTTTTCAATCTCATTAATTGATATTGGATTGTTCAGAATTTTTACGTCTTCTTGATTCAATTTTGGTAATTTGTACCTTTCTAGGAATCTGTCCATTTCTTCTCTATTTTCTATCCTATGGGAATACAGATTTTCAAAGTAGGTATTAATGATCATTTGGATTTCTGTGGGATCTGTAATGACTTCATCTTTTTCATTTCTTATTGCATGAATTTGAGATCTTTCCCTTCTTTTTTTGATAAGGTTGGCTAGGGGTTTATCAATTTTATTTATTCTTTCGAAGAACCAACTCTTTGATTCACTAATTTTTTGTAGAGTTTTTTTCATCTCAATTGCATTAATTTCTTCCCTGAGTTTTATAATCTCCTCCCTTCTTTGGGCTCTTGGTTTGGCTTGTTGCTCTTTTTCTAAGAGTTTGAGGTGTATCATTAGGTGATTTATTTGCTCTCTTTCTATTTTCTTTGTATATGATTTCATTGCTGTACATCTCCTTCTGAGGACTGCTTTCATTGCATCCCACAGATTCCGGTAGTTTGTACTTGCGTTTTCATTTATTTGTAGGTAGTTTTTAATTTCTTCTTCAATTTCTTGTGTGACCCATTGGTTATTCAGGAGGTTGTTGTTTAATTTCCAACTGTTTATGTGGTTTTTGGAGTTCTCTTTGTCATTAATTTCCAATTTCTTTGCACTGTGGTCCGATAATATGCATAGGATAATTTCAATTCTTTTGCATTTAGGTAGATATGCTGTATGGGCTAAAATGTGGTCTATTTTGGAGAAAGACCCATGTGCAGCTGAGAAAAATGTGTATTCTGATGTTGTGGGGTGGAACACTCTGTATACATCTACTAAGTCCATCTGTTCACACTTTTCGTTCAGGTCTGTTATTTCTTTGCTGAGTTTCTGTCCAGTTGACCTGTCTCTTTGCGTCAGAGGGGTGTTTAGGTCCCCTATTACGATAGTGTTATTAGTTATTTGATTTTTCACGTCTGTTAAGATTTGACTTGTAAAGTTAGGTGCTCCATTGTTTGGTGCATAAATGTTTAGGATTGTTACCTCCTCCTCTTGCAGCTTTCCCCTAACTAGTATGTAGTGGCCCTCTTTATCTCTTTGGATTGTTTTTGGCTTGAAGTTTACATTGTTTGCAAACATAATAGCTACCCCTGCTTTTTTCTGCGACCTATTGCATTAAGAATTGTTTTCCAACCTTTAACTTTCAACCTGTGGATTTCCTTTTGAGTAAAATGTGTTTCCTGTATAGAGCATATCATTGGATTGTGTTCCTTAATCCCCTCTTCCAATCTTTTCCTTTTGACTTGTGAATTAAGTCCATTTACATTAATGGCTATAATGGTTATATGTTGGCTTATTCTAGTCATGTTATTTACTTGTTGTTGTTTTCCTTCTTTTCCTGACTGTTTAATTACATGTTCCGTTTAGGGAGTTATTTCTATTGTTGTTCTTGGGATTGTGGTCTCTTTTTTCTCTATCTAGAATATCTTTTAGTGCTTTTTGCAATGCTGGTTTGCCACTCATGAAGTTCTTCTGTTGTTCTTTGTCGTGGAAATATTTTATTTCTCCATTGAATTTGAGGGATAGTTTTGCAGGGTACATCATTCTGGGTTGGAATTTGTTTTTTCTGAGGATCTGTAATATCTCGCTCCAAGCTCCTCTTGCTTTCATGTTTTCCGTTGAGAAGTCTGCTGTGATTCTGATGGGCTTTCCTTTATAGGTGATCTGTTTCATTTCTCTAGCAGCTTTTAATATTGTGTTCTTTTGCTGGATATCTGGGATCTTGACTATTATATGTCTGTGTGTGTTTTTCTTTGTGTTATGGATCGTTGGGGTTCTATATGCCTCGATTAACTGTACCTCAGAATCTTTTACCTTGTTTGGGAAATTTTCTGCTATTATTTCAGCAAATATTCTTTTTATATCGTTTGTGTGGTCTCCTGCTGTTTCACTCACTCCTATTCCTCGAATATTATTTCGTTTTGCCTCATCTTGCAGCTGTTGGATTGATTTTTCTTGTGTCTTTGATAATTTTATGAGATCCTTCCTTTCACACTCATAAGCTGCCGTGCTGTCTTGAAGGTCTGAAATTCTATCTTCGGTTTCATTTAAGTGGTTTTGCCAGCTTTCAGTGTAAGTTTTCAAATCCTGGCAATCTGTTTTGACCTGTTTCATTCTTGGTAATTCATTCCTAAATTGCTCTTGTAACGTTTCCATTTGTTTCCTATTTTCTTCTAATCTTTTATGTATTTCTTCTCTATGTGTATGGAACATTTCTTCCATTATAGTTTTCCGTTTGTTTTTTGTCTGAGAGATCATTGCAGGTATGTGGCTTATTTTTGCTTTAAGCTCTTTTACGGCCTGTTGGAGTTGTTTCATTTCGGATGCAGTCGTTTCATAACTTGCAGGTATGTGGCTTCCTAGTTCCCCTGTATCCTCACATTCAGAACTTGTTCTAGGTGGGGTTAAGTTCTGAGACTGCGTTTTGTTCTTTTGTCTTCCCGTTTTTGGGTATCAGATTCAAAATGTTGAGCAATAAATTACCCAGGCAGTTCACCAGGCAAAGGTGTGCTGCAGAGGCTGCTCCAATGACTCCTTCTCTTCGGGAGAATATCCCTTAAGCTTTCTGCTGAGAGTTCTGCTTAAAAGGCTGTTCAGATGCTGGTTTGCTTCTCACTACAGAGAGACCTGGGTGGGATGTGTAAGACTGCTCCCCCGCGCTCCCAGGTTTCCCTGCAGGTATAGGGATGGATCTCCTCCCCCACTCGGTGATCCCGTCAGGAGCGCAGATAGCTCACCAGTTTTCAGAGTCCATGCAGGCAGGAAGGTTCCAAAGTGCTAGTTTTTTGTGCTATGGTTGCGATCTACCACTTGCTGCCACTTCTGTTTCCTCACGCTCTCTGGGTCTGGGGGAGGGAGCAGGATGCTCTGCTCCTC
Source organism: Dinomys branickii (assembly GCA_004027595.1). NCBI lineage: Eukaryota > Metazoa > Chordata > Mammalia > Rodentia > Dinomyidae > Dinomys > Dinomys branickii. The sequence goes on from PVLD010024594.1 coordinate 5,954, forward strand.
TGTGCTCCTCGCGCTGCCTTGGCTGTGGACTGCAGGTCGCTGAGAGCCTTGGCTGCGTAGCTTGCCAGATGCGCACGAGATCCAAGACCACCCAGCGTTGCTGCTGTTATAAAGCCGATTTCTGATGGGAGTCGCTGGAAAGCTGTGCTGGTTCGGGAGGCGGGAGGGATCGAGCTGGTTGTGCCCCCAGGGCACTCGGACCCAGCCAAGCCCCCTTCCCGCGTGGAGGGTCTGTGGTGCCCAGTGTTCGGGGCTTTTCCGCGTCTCACCTCGGCAATTTGGGCCGCCCTACCGCATCTCCCCCGGCAGCTCAGAGAAACACGTTCAGTTTGAACTTCCCAGCCGAGGCCCCAGCACTCACGCTTGCCAAGTCTGTCTCGAGCTGGTGGTGTTTATCAAGGAGGATAGGTCCTTTGTTGCTCACCTGGTCGCCATCTTCCCAGAAGTCCTCGGTTTTAGTTCTTATATTTAGGTCTTTCATTCATTTTAAATTTTTATATGATATAAGGGCTTATCAAATTTTGTTCTTGTTCCAGTAATATTTGCTGAAAAGTCTATTGTTTCATCATTGAATTGCCTTAGCATCCATGTTAAAAATAAACTGACAATAAATGTATAAGCATATTCTTGCCTCTCAATTTTATTCCATTAATCCAAATGTTTTGCTCATTGTAACTTTGTAGTAAGTTTTGGAATCGAGAAACATGAGTCTTGTCATTTGTTCTTATCTTTCAAGTCTTTTGAGTCTCTTGAATTTTTATATGAATTTTTTGATCAGCTGTCAAGTTCTCAAAAAAACAAGCAGCTGGTATTTTGATAGAAATTTTTGGGATTCCAGACATCATTGGGGAATATTGCCATCTTGACAATATTGATCTTTCTAAGCACTGAACACAGGGTGCCTTTCTATTGTGTTGTCATTTTTTTTAAATGACATTAAAGAACAAGCAAGTAGTTGTTCTTTATTTTAGAAAACAGGCTGGGTTTTTTGGTTTGTTTTCTTTTTGGTGATGTAGACACAAACAGAAGTAGAATGAATTAACTTCTTTCTCTTCCTTTTTTTAACCTTTTAAAAAAGAGAACAAAAATAAAAAATCATTAAAAATGATACAGAATTTCAAAACAAGATGATAGGAAATCAACAATGGCTGTTATATTGCATATTATTATCTTCAAAGTAGTTGTTCAGATTACCAGATATAGTCATGGAAAACTGATCAGAAAAAAATTAAGCATTAACTGTCCCTTTCAATAAACCAGTAGAAATGAGTAGTACAATTACCTTAGGTATCTTATGTATATACATATTTTTCCCTTCCTTCTTTCTTCCTTTTCTCCTTTTCCTGATCCTAGTTGTTCTTTCCTTTTGAGCAATTTCTTTCCCTTTTACAATATCTTTTTTCTTTTTTATACTAGGAGTCAAATTTAGGACCTTGTGCATGCCAGGCAGGTGCTTGTGCCACTGAGCTATATCCCTGGCCCGCATAGGATCTATTTTACCTTTCAGATTTTATTTACTCTCTCAGGTTCTTACATTAGGGAGAAAATACATTTACAAATGTGGGTGTGATTTCTTTCATTTATGAATATGGTCTCTAGTTGCATCCATTCACTTATAAAAGCCTCGAGTTTATCTTTCTTTATAGCTAAGTACTACTCCATTGTATAAAAAACCACATCTTTTTTTATGCACTCCTTCAGTTGATGGGTATTTGAGTCCAAGATTTAGCCATGACAAATTGTGCTACTATAAACATGGGTGCACATATATCACTGTGGTATGATGTTTTCAATTCTTCTGGGAAAATCCAAAGAAGAGGAATAGTTGGGTGGAATGGGACCTCTAATCTCAATTTTTTGAGGAATCCCCACACTGATTTCCACAGTGGTTTTACCAGTCTACACTCCCACCAATGACAGAGAAGGATTCTTTTTTCCTCTCACCAGCATTTGTTATTGGTTGATTTCTTGAAGATAGCCATTCTTTCAGGAGTGAGATGGGATCTCAGTGTTCTTTTAATTTGCATTGCTTGAATGACTAAGAATGAATATTTTTTCATATATTTATTTGCCATTTATATTTCTTCATCTGAGATGTGTGTATTAATCTCAGATGCACAGTTTTGGATTGGGTCTTGAATTTGGGCACCAGATTTTTAAAAATTCTTTGTATGTTCTAGATAGAAGTCCTTTGTCTGATGGACAGTTGGCTAAAATTTTTTCCCAATTCATAGGTTTTCCTTTTACTCTGTTGGTGATTTCTTTTGATGTGCAAAACTTTTCAATAAGATGTGATTCCACTTGTTGATTCTTTGAAATATTTCCCATGTACTTTGTTTTTTACGTATGAACTTTCTACCTTCTTTCTCTTTCTTATTGTTTCTCTTGCCCTCAGATTTTCATTTTTTCTCTTGGTCTCACTGTAAACCACCAGAAAAGCACATTTTTTTCAGTGTTTGAAAGAAGTCTTATTGTTGACGACTGCAGTTAGAAGAATAGGTACAATCCCAATAGTAGTTCCAGCACTGACCACCATCACCAGACATAGACATACAACACAATTTCTATTTCTTGTCTATCAATTGCACTTTACAATAGAAGTATCAACCCTTTAGGTGTCAACTTAATCTAATAATGGCATATTACATTATAACTAATAAACAATAGAGCTTTGCTACCAGATCATCTGCTGCTTTTCTATCAACCTCACCTAAATAGCGAGTCCATTTACCCAAGTCGCCTTTTTATTTTATGAGATTTTGTGGATGTAAAGCTCGTCTGCATGCTTGTGCGCGCACGCACACACACACACACACACACACACACACACACACACACAGAGCTATGCTAGGAAAAAAAATATTTAGGAAAACAGAGTCTCTCTCCAGATGGTATCAGTGGATTGGAAAGCTCTGGCACACCTGTGAAGCTGTTGAGTTGAAGTGTAGTAGAGCTCTTGGTGGTAAATCCCAAACAGAATTTCAAATGAAAAAAGGAAAAGGAATGGATTCTTCACAGGGATACTTGAGCTGTTCTCTGTCTATCACACACTTTCTATGTTATCAAACAATTCCCTTTGAGCATTTCTAATTAGTGAAATACATGGCCACTCTGAAATGCTCTCTTCCGTGCAGTCATAGTAGTTAGCCCTTCTGCACAAAGTCTTCATGGACATTATTTTAACGATGTCTTTCTTAAACATGCACCTGTATTCTACTACCAACAACCAGCCCTCTGTTATCCCTAACCTTTTATCAGGACTTTTCAGGGGCCTTGGGGTTATGAAGTCCAAGGATTATCATTGAGCCATTATAGCAATATTTCATTGTTCTAGTACCAGGCACTCATAATAATTGCTTCATGTTTTATACCATCACTCTGTCAGATCAGTTTCTTTATTAGTACATGTTTGTAGTATGCACTGTTTACAATCATTGTGGAGAGACATATGTGCATAACACAACTGAATTCCTTTTCTCACCTCCTTCCCCTTCGTTCTTCCTTCCATCAATCTCTTGATCCCCTTACTTTTTTGTACATATTTACATTACTTTTAATGAATAACTTTTTCTGTCATTTTAGACAAAGATCAAATAATGTGACTATTTCTAACTAAATAATGTCCTACAGCTCATTTCCCATCTTCTAATTTTAAAGATTTTTTTAAACACTAACTTCTCAATTTGTAGCCCTCTTGCTTTATCAGAAAACTAACTTCAATGCATCTTATTCTTTTTACTCCTCTCCCCAACTTCACCCCAACCACCCTGGTTCCTCTCCTTTTGGTCATCATCCTATTTTCCCCTTTCTCTTTTCCATTTTTAAACGTGTATGTGGTTTGGCCCATTTCACTCCTGTTTGCCCACTTACCTCAGAGTAGCATGTAAATTGGCATCAGACCTCACCACTGAACCTTTCTTCAAATCACATCACAAGCTCCTTTTCCTTTTGTGGGAGTGCATGTAACATGAGATCTGCGTTTTAACAGTCACAGGGTAGCACCTCTGTGGCCTACTTCTACCAGTCTCAGAGCTGTAGTACTCGATCCCTTCATCATCTTTCCTAAAATTCCCAATGACTTCTATAGTAAGCGCTTCTGTAGATCTTTGCTTCTATGTCTTCTGCTTTTTCCCTCCCTAACTGATTGCTGCTGTGTTCTTGGTGAGATAGGAATTTGTTGTTTTGCATGTATAGCACCCATTAAAAGGATTTGAATTCATGTCTTCTTGTCAATCACCCTTTCTCTTACAGAATTCTACAGAAATCTATCTGAAATTTACTATATTGGAAAATTATGTTTATTTTGGATTACTAGTATTTTAGGGAGATACCAGGAATTGAACTCAGGAACTTATGCTTGCCAGGCAGGCACTTATGCCACTGAGTGATATCCCCAGCCCCTAGATTACTAGTATTTGAAGGGATATGTTACAATACTTCCCTAAGTTTTACTTATTCTAACTTGTAAGGCTGCAGTAGGGACAAAATTACAATGAAGTTCCTTGTCATCTTTTAGAAAGTGAAGTGTTAACTATAGATTCTTGGGTTTCATGAATTGGCATCATTTTTCCCTAAAACCACATTTAAAATATATGCAAAGAAGAATTTTAACATTCTCTTTACATTCCCATTCTCTAGTATTAATTAGTAAAAGTATACATCAGTGACCTCAGGAAAAATGTTTCTTCAACTGCTGTGAATAAGGTCATTGTTGAACAAAGGATCCTACCCACTAAACTCATGTTCATTTAGCAAATATTAATTCAGCACACACTATATGGCTTCAGGAAAGAAACAGCTTTTCAATTGGATATTTGAAGATGTTTCCTAGGTAAAGAAGGTCTAGGATATAGGCAGGAGAGGATATGAGAAGACATTCAGAAGAAAGGAAAGACAAAAACAAAGGTAGAGACTCATGAAAGGTTATCACGTTGGAGAGACTGTGAAGAATTTGCTCCAGGAGCACCTTGGACCAGGCCCCAGGAGTGCCTTGATGGGACAGAGCCTGGCAGTCCACAGGCACGAACCCATAGACCTGACTGGGCCTCTGGGAGCACCTTACCATGCCCTGGGAGGGTCTCGGCAGGGCGGAGCTTGGCTGTCCTTGGGGGAGACCCTGTGGACCCGACCAGGCCTCCAGGAGCGCCTTGGCCTTTGCCCTAGGAGAGCCTTGATGGGGTGGAGCCCGTCAGTCTGCGGGGGAGACCCCATGGACTCAACCAAGCCTCAGGAAGCCCCTTGGACTGGGCCCCTGGGAGTGCCTTGATGGGGTGGAGCCCAGCAGTCCACAGGGGAGACCCCATGGACCTGATTGGGCTTCCTGGAAGCTCCTGGACTGGGCCCGGGCGTGCCTCAATGGGGTGGAGCCTGGCGATCCACAGGGGCGACCCTCGTGGATCCCACCGGGCCCCTGGGAGCACCTCCATGGGGCAGAGCTCGGAGGTCCATGGGGGCAGCCCCAAGGACTCGACCAGGCCTCTGAACATGCTGCATCGAGGAGGAGCCTGGCAGTCCACAGGGTAACTCTGCCGACTCAACTGGACCTCTGATGGTCTTGAGGGCTTGTCAATGGGGGCATGACCATAGTGAACCTGGTTCCCTGCCAATTTACCATCTCTGAGGTGGGTGCTTTTCCACCTCCTGGCATAGCAGTCTGTGTGTGCCCATGTTTGTTAGAGTATAATTGGAAACAGCCATGTCTCTCTGCAACGAGAGAGCCCAAGAAGCGTAAATAAACCAAAAAAAAAAAATACAGTTACTATCAGAGGGAAAATGATTGATTGATTGGGCGGGAGAACAACAGAGTTGAGGGTGGAGAAACTGATTGATTGAAGATAACATTATGTAATACAGCATCCAGAGCTAATTCCCTACTGTCTTCTCTATAATTTTGTATTTCCTTTATTGTTTTTGTGTTATCCTGGTTTATATATCTCCATTCCTTTGTCCTTAAAAAAAATAAAAGAATTTGGTGTGGCTGGAATTTAGGGCAGAATGGAGGGAGATTAGTCTGGATGCACAGGTTGTAATCAAACTGGAGAGTGCTTTGTATTTCAAAGAGGGGAGAAAGTAATGGCTGAGATGGAGTCCAGTAAAGACTAGCAATATTCTACTTTATAATGCAAGTTGTACTTATATAAGCATTTGCTTTATGATGGCTTATTAAGCTATACTAAAACATTTTTGAAGAGAAGATAAGCTTATCAACTTTCTAACAGATGATCAGTAAATATACTTAGAAATAAAGCACTGGAACAGTTTCTGACATAGTGAAAGCTATGAAACTCACCATTAGTTTTTAAGGACAGTTTCTGACCCACTCTTGGTCCCTAGCTATCTTTCCCAAGTAACTCTAACACTGTCTCCTAGAAATCATTTAAGCACTTAATAGTCTCCTACCTCTCTACACCTTCATTATCAGTGTTGAAGAACTGCTTTATCTTCTCTATCCATGCACAAACTCTTCAAGATTTGCAAGTGATTCAACACTGTATCTCCCTTGGTGCTTATCCCAGACTTTGGGCCTAGGAGGAAAGCAATGTACATTTGCAAGTGGAATGTGATCACTTCTTGCTTCTACCCAACCTAAAACTATGGTCAGTGGCACTGCTTAGCATTAGTATCATAGGCTCATCCCAGCAGAGTTGACAGCTTGCTACAAGAAAGCATCAGCAGTGCTCCTTACGAAATAATGGCTGAAGGGTGACATATTTTCATTATTCTTTCTTTTTAAACCAACCTCCAAAGATATTTGAACATAGTTTCTTTGAAAAAATGTATGTAATGTAAACTGTGTGCATCTCCAACCACCTGATATTTTTGTCGTGAAGTTCATCTTAACCTTAATATGTACAATGTCACTGAGCATCCCCTGGCAAAGGGCTAAAGAGTACTAAGTCTCATTATGTTAGTTTTACCATAAAACTGTTATTGAGGCGGAAATGAGAATAACAGGATACTTTATGAGAGCTCTGGGCTTCTTGAGCTCCTTTGTGGCTCCTAATGAGAGCATAATCACAAAATTATTATAGGGATTTTTTTTCTTCAACTAATAAAAATGACACATTTTTTGAGCCTGAACTAGAAAACAACTTTTGCATGTCCCTGCTGTCATTTACCTGCACATGGTGCAAGCACTTATTTTTGGTTTTTAATGAATGCACAGAGCTTCTAATTATTTAGGGATGTGATTAAATGAGTTTCTCAGTGACTCGGTGTCGCAGGAGAAATCTTTTAATTTGCACACTCCTACGGCTGATGTATCTCGCAAACAGTGACTGTTTAACAATCCCCATTGCCACTCATTTGCTACTGCTACTCCAACTCATTGACTTTGAAAGTTTTAATAGTGCCCAATGAAACTTTTAATTGCCACTGATTAGCGTTTAGCCTTCCTGAGGCTGGCTGTTAGGAGATACAGCCTGGTTCCGTAAATGAATACTTGCAGAGGTCTTGACGAAGATCATGTGCAGACCAGAGTTCTCTCGTCTTTCTCCTACCTTGTTTTTCATAGAGTTCAATATCTCTTTGTGGCAATCTCCCCAACTTATTTTTTATTTTTATCCTATTTTAATACCTGCTAGAAAGCCAAAAATTATAGCAGAAAAGCAAAGAACATCATCATATCATCCTAAATTCTGACAACATAATTCATAGTTTAAAATTTTAATTTCTTACTTCTCACCCAGGTCTCTTTAGCCCTAATTAACCTCTCTTTTTTGCCATGAAACCTAATCCTAAAATTTCAGTGTGTTCACCAGGTAAGGTCTGTATTCCCATATCAGAAGAATGTTATTTAAGTTCATTTGCTTTGGAGTAATTATAGGTAATGAAACTAATAAGCAGAAGTGAGTTTAGGAAAAGTATAGGCAAATTTTAATGAAGCAGAAATAAATGAAGGAGTTAAGGCCTGCGTTTTTTCAATTAACTGGCGGTGAAATTTCAGATTTAGTAAATTTCTTAGCACTAAGGAAAGAAGATTGGAGAAATTCAAAGATGAACTTACCAAAAATACATTTGGGCAGGACCTGTGAATACAAGGAAGTGGGAAAAGAGAAATGTTCTTGCGAGTTTGAAGAGTATGACCATCACATTAGTCATTTGGGGAGTTCTCTAAGTTTTTATGGTGGTATAATTTTTATCATATTTTTCTAAATAATTAGTTTTGCTGTGCATTCCTTCCTGTTTGTCCCTTATGAGAGCCAGAAATTAATTAAAGCATTTTGTATGTTCGTCTGAAACTGCTAATCAAAAATTCAACTACTATTTATTCATTTGTCTGCTACTTGCTTGTTAGTTAATTTCAATGAATGTTTAGGGGACCACTGATAATGTTTTTGTTGAGCACAAAAATCATCTGGTAGAAATTTTTTGATACTATTTGCAATAGTTTTTCCCAGTAGTTTAGGCCTTAGTCTATCAACCCATTATGAAGTACAGTTAATAGTGTACTTTACAGATCACTTTGCCATTAACCTACAGTATGTCATATGCACTATTTTCTTTTAGGACCAAACCTCACCTACTGTACAGAATGACTTTCTGTATGCTAGGTGAATTTTTCTAAACTGGAAGCATTCTGATGTTTCACCTTTTTCACTGCTACTTTTACATTTGCCGTTCTATTTTTAAGGAAGGGTACCTATCTCGCCTGTCTCCAATCTAATGATCTCATTCATTGCCCTGGGGCACCAAGGGGATATGCTGCAATATTGACTAAAACAAAACCCCATTTTCAAGGCAGCTCAGTGTGGCTTTCAGTCTTTCTGACTTTCACACATTTTTGTTAATGGAGAAGCTTCCTTTTTTAAATGGTGTCATAAATTCAGACATAAATTCAGAGACATAAATTCAGAGACATTACAGATGCAGCAGGAGTAACAATTTTTTTCAACGTGATCGCTTCTATTCTTTGACCAAGGACACATATCTTCTGAGGGATTGCCCTGTGAAAATAAAGCAAGGAGAATATCAGAAAGAAATAGCAAAGGGAGAAAAAATTTATTTCTATTCTTGGAAAACCTATAGTTTTGTGTATTTATCTATTTATTTGTCCATCTTGGAAGAAAAAAATCAGGAGCTGGACATGGAAATGCACAGTGATGTGTTTATTTAAATTTTTAAAATGAAGTCACTTTTTTTGTGATTGGCTGCTGGGTTTGATAATGAACAGTCTTTACAAATGAGATTAGGTACATAATATTTACTATAAATTGATTGAAGTGGGTATCAAAATACAAATTCAAGACTAATAAAAGGATAAGATATAATAAAAGAATTTTATAAAAATTACATTGCAGAGACATTTAAATGAATAGCAATTTCATTTTCTGAACCTTTTCTGAGTTTATTAGCTACAGCAAGTTCCTCCAATAATCATAATCAACAATAATTTGACAAGTCTTGGTAAAATCCTTTTGGGATACTTCCCAGAAAATAAGAAAGTGAATGATTGTAATGAATTGCTTACAAATCAATTTGTAAGTCAGGTAGTTTCTAATTAATTGCTTTCAACAAAACTTAGGTACTAATACTTTAATATTATTGATAATATAATACCATGTGATTTGGTTATATGCCTCAGAAGGAGTTAAAAGAACTCATTGACAAAAGTATATCAAAATTCTATTTTTAGCTCCTTATTTGCTTGAGTTCACATACTTAGCATTGAAAGTTATGAAAAAGTTGAAGCAGAACTAATGTTCAACCCTGAACCCTGTATCATTTCAGCAATAAGTAATATTGGATGCATGAACCACACTTTTTTTAAAGGCTATTTCCAATAAAATTTTGTTTCTTTATATTAAGGAATATTTTTCAAAATTTGAAACTGTTTTCACCAACTGTATACTACTGTTCATGTAATAATTCAATCCAGAAGAAAATGTTAAATTAAAAGATTTTAATTTATAGTATTACATATTAGTTACAAGAGAAGTATGTTTCATACTGGTATATCCATGCATGCATACAACTTACTTATTTCGGTATATTTATATATGCATATAATATATTTTATTCCCCATTATCTATCTTCCCTTTTCCTTCTTTATAGTCTTGATCTCTTTCCCCATCTTTAATAGTCTCCCTTCTACTTTTCTGTTATCTTTATTTTATTTAGATTCCACATGTAAGGGAAAACATGCAATATTTGACTTTCTGAGTTTGGCTTATTTTGTTCAGTATGATGATTTCCAGTGCCATTCATTTTTCTGTAGATTACATGATTTCATTCTTCTTTGTGGCTGAGTAAGATTAGATAGATAGATGATAGATGATATATAGATAGATAGATGATAGACCAACCATATTGGCCATTTGTACTCCTTTTGTGAAGTATCTATTCAGTTCGTTTGTCCACTTATTGATTGGGCTACTTTGTTTTTTATTGTTGTTGTTTTGTTTGGTGTTAAGGTTTTGGAGTTCTTTACATATTTTAGATGTTAATCCTTTCTTGGGAATAGCTGGCAAAGATTTCTTCACATTCTGTAGGCTCTCTTCATTTATCATAATAATTTTCTTATGCTTAGTGTAATGGCCCAAGTACCTACTGCTTGCTAGACTGACCCCATGCTTGACCCCTGATTCACCTCAAACAGCTAAAGTCCATGTACGGTAACAAAATTACTGTTTAAAGGTTCCTTGTTCTTTCTCGGAAAGAACTCAAAGAGCATTGCCTGTCCCTGCCAGAAACAGGACGCTACCTAAGCATAACGTACACACTATACCCCTGTACTCATTGTGGTTTTTGTCTTTATAAGCCCTGCATACAATGGGCTCGGGGCTCTCACTTCTCTGCCCTGAAACAGAGGCATGAGTGACGGTCATTGAGCTCAACTATTAAAAAGCGCTGCTTCACGGCTATGTCTCTTCCCAAGGTGAGAGTCCGAGGGTGTAAATAAACCCAAAAGTACAGTTATTATCACAGGGAAGATGACTGATTGGGTGGGAGAACAACAGAGATGAGGGTGGAGAAAATTGATTAATCAAACGAGCCATCATCTGTATAACTGAGTAACAGGCGTGAAGATAACATATAATACAGCATCCAGAGCTAATTCCCTACCATCTTCTCTATAATTTGGTATTTCTTTTAATGTTTACGTGTTAACTAATGTGAAGATAGCATTATGTAATACATCATCCAGTGCTAATTCCCTACTATATTCTATATAATATTGTATTTCCTGTATTGTTTATGTGTTATTCTGGTTTATATGTCTCCATTCTTCTGTCTTTAAAATAAGAAAAAAAAAATCTCCCATCTCAAAAAAAAAAAAAAAGCGCTGCTTCAAATTCCAATTGGCTGTTTCAGAGTTCTATTGTTCATGGGCCCGTCACACTTAGAGCTTTATGTAATGTAATGGAGAATTAAAAATTTTAGTTTGAATTTATCTCAGCATAAAACATGTTATATTAAGATAAAACTCTTATAAAATGCCAGTTTAGTATGAAAGTTAGTGTAAATTTCCAACTCTTAAGAGTGTTTTCATGGTAGTTTTAAAATAAGTTATGGTACCAAACAAATTATCATTTAGAATCTGTTAAAAATTTAAAGGACTGGTGCAGCAATTTTAATTAAACTTGACAAAGAGATGGGGCATAGTTCATGATAGAACAACACACACGTATGCACACACATGACAGTAAGTGCGGCAACCCAGGAAATTATATCATTTGTAACCTTTTAAAATTATGATGAAAAATTTTAGATATTCTTTTTAAAATGTGGATGCTGTGGTATTAAATTTGAAAATTATTTAAGGAACCTCATGAGAAAAAACTTTCAGGCCACTACCCCTTTCCTGAGTATATGTGTATCTCTCATGATTATTGTTAACTAAAACTACATCATCTAAAGTAAAATTTTAAGCATAATTCTAATGAAAGTGCTTTAGTGTATTAAGGAATTGGAGGAGATGATCTCTTTTTTTTTTTTTCCTTAGAGGAGATGATCTCAAACATCGGTGTTACAGTTTGTGTCTGCATGTCCCCCCAAATCCTCATACAGTTATTTGGTGGCTTTTAGAGTTTATGACTGATCCATGATCCAATGCTGGGATTATGGGTGTGAGAGCTGTACCCGCCCTAGAGCAGATAGTTTGTATGTGTAAGGGAGAGAAAAAGGTTACTTGCCACCAGTCTTCCCTTTTGCCCTTGTTGTCTTTGCTGTGTTCTGCTGCCATGAACTGTTGCCCTCTGCCATGTGCCACTCTGCTCAGAACCAGTCAAGTATGGACTGAAATCTCCACAAACTGTAAGCTAAATTAACCTTTCCTTCCTTCATTTTGGGCGTTGGGTATTTTGTCCCAGCAATAGGAAAAAAGTAACCAAGACGCTTAGCTTGATCCCTCCTTACAACAGCATTCAAGGAAAATTAATTGTTCTAAGCCTTGCTTCTTGAGTGATAAACTAAGAGGCTATTAATGAGAAAGTCCCTCATCTTCCTGCCCCTACCTATCACATTCTTTACTACATCAGCATTGCTTTCTAAGATTGACCTATCTTAGCTTCCAAATTTAATCATTTCTTGTCTTTCTCAAGAACCCTATTCTTTCAATTATTCTTTCACCACCTTCAGGAACTCCTTGATTTTCACATTCAGCATTTTTAAAACTCAAATCCCACTCACATTAAAATTGGAAAAAGTCTGTGGAGAAAAGAGCATTTTCATAAGTTGCTTCAGGAAACGTAAATTACCATGTCCTTTTTGTAAAGCAAGTTAGCAATAGGAATAAACAGCTTTGGAAATGGATATGTAATTTGGTTTTATCAATTTTAATTGTATTTTAGGAAATAATTTTGCACAGTATATATGTTTGTATGTATACCTGTTTTACAAGGGTGTTTGTTCATCATAGCAGTACTTATAAGAGATAAGCTGGTTAAATATTCTATAAAAACTTTGTTATATTTGTTATATGCCATTCAAAGTCACAGGATTGATGATGTAACTAAATAAGAAATTTTTTAATTAGTGGAAAGAGTCTGATCATAAAATTATATTTATATACATATATAATTTCATATATAGGTATATATATGTGTGTATGTGTGTGTATGGGGGGGAATATCCCTTAGGATCCTGGTGAACTAAGTACCAGAATTCACAAATGCTTAAGTCACATACAAATCGAGAAAGTATTTGCATATATTCAACGCAAATACTCTGGGTATACTTGAAATCATCTCTAATATCTTCCAATAGTTTATTCAAAGTAAGTGCTATGCAAATATTTTATTTAGGAAATAATGAAAAGAAAAATCTGAACATATTTGGTATACATGCTTTTATTTTTCAAAAAGTATTTATGATGTTCTGTTGGTTGAATTTATAGATGTTTTTTTTTTTTTTGAATTTATAGATGTAAAACCCATGAGTATGGGGGACCAACTATGGCTTGTAGAGTTTGTTCTCCTCTGATTATGGAACGAGATACTTTTTTCTGTCTGTTTTGTTATATTTTCTTCATGTTCTATAATAATATATTGTTTTTTGTTTAACCCTCTATATTGGTCATAGCTGTCTTATGATAACAAATACTTATTTGTGGACCTCTCCATTGGCAGGTGAGGCCTGTGCCTGTGTTCCACCTGCTCCTTGTAGATGGGGGTGATGCAGGAGCAAGCCCAGGCTCTGTGTATCTCTTATTTGGGATGTAGGGCCCACCCTCGGCCCACCTTCCCTTGACCAGCTGCCTGAGGTTGCAGAGCAGCAGTCCCTGTCTGGCCACCACTGAGTTGACACTGAGGCCAACACACTTTCCATTGATGGCCTGCAGACCCTGGTACAGAAGGCCAGCATTCCACAATAATCGCAGTTGTGGTCTAGGTTGTGCACACCAACAACTGCCTGGGGATCCTGGTCCCAGTGGTCCACTGCCCTCTACCATTCAGGGATAAATCTGAACTCCAGATAAACTAGGGTCCCTAGAGATCTTATATGAGCTGCCTGGGAAGCGTGTGGCTCAGTACTTTCTTTCTGACATCTAAAATGACAAGATGTAGGAGCAAAATGCAATCTCAGGACTCATCTCCACCCAAAACAAGTGCAGGAGACACTGACATAGGAGACCTTGGAAGTCACATACCTGAAATCTCTGAAACGATTGCAACTGAAGTAAAAAAAAAAAAAAAAACTCCATCAGGCCATAGAAAAAATCAGATCAGAAATAATTTCGCAAGTAAAAAAAAAAAAAAAGAAATGACATCAGTAATGAAAGAATTGTTCATCATATCTTAAGAAGACATATATAAAAAATAGATGAACATAGGAAAATGACAGAAACAGTAAATGAACAATACAGGACAGAAATAAAATTCAGGAAAGAGATTAAAGAGATATCCAGGAAATAAAAACTTCCACTGAATGCTGGCAGAACTGCTTGAATGAAGCTGAAGGTAGAATCTCAGATATTGAGGCAAGCATGGCAGCTAATGATCGCAAAAGGAAAGATCTCTTAAAATCAACAAGAAACCAGGAAAAATCAATACAACAGCTGCAATATGAGGCAAAAAGAAATAATGTAAGACTAATAGGAGTCAATGAAACAGCAGGAGGCAACACAAATGACATAAAAAAATTTGCAGAAACAATAGCAGAAAATTTCCCAATCATGGAAAAAGATACTGATGTACAAGTAAATGATGCATATAGAACTCCAACTAGCCATAACCAAAATAAAACCATACCCAGACATATAATAACCAAGATCCCAGATATCCAGCAAAAGAACACAATATTAAAAGCTGCTAGAGAAAAGAAACAGATCACATATAAAGGAAAGCCCATCAATTTCACAGCAGATTTCTCAACACAAACCACCAACTGATAAGAGCTTGGAGTGAAGTATTACAGGTTCTGAGGCAAAACAGCTTCCAACCCATATCCTGCAAAACTATCCTTCAAATTCAATGCTGAAATAAAGTATTTCCATGACAAAGAACAACTGAAGAACTTCATGAGGGCCAAACCAACCTTACAAGTAGTACTAAAAGATATTCTAGACAGAGAAAAAATGACCACAATCTCAAGAACAACAATAGAAAGGAACCGTCAAGTACAGCAAGTAATTAAACAGGTACAAAAAGTAGGAAATCAGCAGCAAGTAAATAGCATGGCAAGGATAAGCCAACATATATCAATTATAACCCTTTTTTTTTTTTTTTGGCGGTACTGGGGATTGAACTCAGGACCCTGCTCTTGCTAGGCAGGCGCTTATTCCACTGAGCTATATGCCCAGCCCCTATAACCCTTAATGTAAATGGCTTCAATTCACCAGTCAAAAGAAATAGACTGGCAGAGTGAAATAAGAAACAAAATCGCACAGTATTCTATATAAAGAAACTACACTTTACTCAAAAGTAAATCTATAGATTGAAAGTAAAAGGATGGAAAGCAATACTCCATGCAAAAGGATCCCAGAAAAAGCAGGGGTAGCTACTATGTTTACAGATAATATAAACTTCAAACCAAAAATAATCAAAAGAGGTAAAGAACGTCACTACGTACCAGTTAGGGGAAAACTACAGAGGAAGAGATAGCAATCACAAACATGTACGCACCAAACATTGCAGCCCCAAACTATGTAAGGCAAATCTAAACAAGTATGAAAAACCAAATAATTAATAACACTATTGTAATACGGGACCTCAATACCCCTTTGACACAAAGACACAGGTCAACTAAACAAAAAATCAGTAAAGAAATAACAGACCGGAACCAAATCTGTGAACAAATGGACTTAGTAGAGGTATACAGAATGTTCCACCCCAGAACATCAGAATATACATTTTTCTGAGCTGCACATGGGACATTCTCTAAAATAGACCCCATTCTGGCCCACAGAGCATACCTAACTAAATGAAAAAGAATTGAAATTATCCCATGCATATTTTCTGATCACAGTGCAATGAAATTGGAAATTAATGACAAAAGGAACTCCAAAACTTCATAAACAATTCAAAATCAAATAATAACCAACTGAACAACCAATGGTCACAAAAGAAATTAAAGAAGAAATTAAAAAATACCTACAAACAAACAAAAATGTAAATACAACTTACTGGAATCTGTGGGGTGCAGTGAAAGGAGTCCTCAGAGGGAAATTTATAGCAGTGAATTCAAACATAAGGAAAACAGAGAACAAATAAATAGCCTAATGCTGCACCTTAAACTTTTAGAAGCAGAAGAACAAGTCAAGCCCAAAGCCCAAAAGGAGGGAGGAGATTATAAAGATCTGGGCAGAAATTAATGCAATTTAGATGAAGAAAACTCTACAAAAAATAAATGAATAGAAGAGTTGGTTCTTTCAAAGAATAAATAAAATTGATAAAATCCTAGCCAACATTATCAAAAAAAGAAAAGAAAAAACTCACATTCATGCAATAAGGAATAAAAAGGATGAAATCACTACAGATCCTACAGAAATTCGAAAGATGATTGATACCTACTTTGAAAATCTTTGCTCCAATAGGGTAGAAAACTCAGAAGAAACAGACAGATTCCTGATATACATGAATTGCCAAAGTTGAATCAAGAAGATATAAAAATCCTGACCAACCTAATAGCAATTAATGAGATTGAAAATGTGATTAAAAACTTGCCAACAAAGAAAAGCCCAGGCCCTGATGGATTCACAGTAGAATTTTATAAGAAATTTACAGAAGACTTAATGACAACACTTCTAAAACTCTTCAGTGAAATTGAAAAGGAAGCAGTTGTCCCTAATTCATTTTTGGAGACAAGTATTATACTGACATCGATACATGAGAAAGACCCAACCAAGAAAGAACTACAGGCCAATCTCCCTAATGAACAGAGATGCAAAAATACTCAATAAAATACCAGCAAATAGAATGCATCAAATCATAAAGAAAATAATACACAATGACCAAGTTTGATTCATTCCAGAATGCAGGAATGGCTGAATATTCACAAATCAATTAATGTAATACACCATATCAGTTGAGCCAAAGACAAAAATGACATGATCATCTCGGTAGATGTAGAAAAAGCTTTTGACAAAGTCCAACACATGTTCATGATGAAAACCCTACAGAAATAGGAATAGATGGTCTTTACCTCAATCTGACCAAAGCCATCTATGACAAACCAACAGCCAGCATCATACTAAGTGGACAAAAACT
The DNA here is from genome assembly GCA_004027595.1 of Dinomys branickii. NCBI lineage: Eukaryota > Metazoa > Chordata > Mammalia > Rodentia > Dinomyidae > Dinomys > Dinomys branickii. The sequence continues at coordinate 23,102 of PVLD010024594.1, forward strand.
AAAAGCTTTCACTTTAAAGTCAGGAACAAGACAAGGATCTCCACTGTCACCACTATTCAATATAGTTCTGGGAGCATTAGCCAGAGCAATTAGACAAGAGAGAGAGAAATAAAAGGAATAAGGATAGGAAAGGAAGAAGTGAAATTATCACCATTTGCAGATGACATGATACTCTACATGGAAGACCCCAAAAACTCCACCAGAAGACTCCCTGTATTAATCAACAAATTCAATAGTGTAGCTGGATACAAAGTCAGCACTCAGAAAACAATAGCATACCTATACATAAATGACAATCAGACTGAGAGAGAAATTAAGGAAACCATACATTTCACAATAACGTCCAAGAAATTGAAATATTTAAGAATCAATCTAACAAAAGAAGTAAAACATCCATTCAATGAAAGCTACAGTACTCTTGAGAAAGAGATGAAAGAGGACTTCAATAAATGGAAAGGTATTCCTTGCTCATGGATAGGAAGAACGAACATTGTGAAAATGGCCATACTACAAAAATTGTTGTACAGATTCAATGCAATTCCCACTAAAGTACCATTAGCATATCTGACGGGTCTAGAGAAAACATTCCTTAAATTCATGTGGAACCAGAAGAGACGCAGAATCGCAAAAGAAATCCTGGGCAACAAAGGCAAGTCAGGTGGAATCACAATCCCTGACCTGAAATTATACTGCAAACCTACTATAATAAAAGCAACATGATACTGGCTAAAAAACAGACCTGATGATCAATGGAACAAAGTGGAAGATGCAGCCACAACCACAAACACACTCAGCCACCTAATCTTTGACAAGGCAGCCAAACAAGCTCACAGGAAGAAAAATAGTCTCTTTAATAAATAGTGCTTCAGGAATGATGGGAAGATGGTGACCAGGTGAGCAGCAAGGGAGCGATCCTCCTTAATAAACACCACCAGCTCGAGACAGACTTGGCGAGCGTGAATGCCGGGACCTCGGCTGGGAGTTCAAACTGGGCGTATTTCTCTGAGATGCCGGGGCAGATGTGGTAGGGCGGACCAGGCTGCCGGGGCAAGATGTGGGAAAGCCCCAGACGCTGGGAGCCAGGGACGATCCGCGCGGGGAGGAAGCTTGGCTCGATCCAAGCGCCGTGGGAGCACAGCCGGCTCGGTCCCTCCCGCCTCCCCAGGCGGTGCAGCCCCCCGGCGACTCCCGACAGAGATTGACTTGCTAGCGGCAGAGACGCCCGGCAATCCCACGTTTCGCGCGTGTCGGGTGGGCCGCGCGGAGGGCCCCAAATGCCGGGAGCGAGGAGGAAGATTTGCTGGGTCCTAACGCCCTGAGAACACAGACAGCTCGGTCCCTCCCGCCTCCCGAGCCTGCGCAGCTCTCCGGCGACTCCCGACAGATATCGGCTTGTTAGCGGCGGAGACGCCCGGCAATCCCACATTTTGCGGGTGTCGGGCGGGCCGCGCGGAGGACCCCAAACGCCGGGAGCGGGGAGGAAGATTTGCTGGGTCCTAACGCCCTGAGAACACAGACAGCTCGGTCCCTCACGCCTCCCGAGCCGGCGCAGCTCTCCGGAGACTCCCGACAGAGATCGGCTCTCTGGCGGCGGAAACGCCCAGCAGTCCCACGTTTCGCGCACATCGGGCGGGCCGCGCAGAAAGCCCCAAAGGATAGACTGGCACCTTGGAACCTTCATGCCTGCAGGGACTCCAAAAACAGGAGAGATATCGGCGCTCGTGACCAGATCACCGAGTGGGGGAGGAGATCCATCCCTATACCTGCAGGGAACCCTGGGAGGGCGGGGGAGCGGTCTTACACACCTCACCCAGGCCACTAGGTAGGGAGTATCTAACCAATATCTGTACAGCCTTTTAAGCGGAACTCTCAGCAGAAAGCTTAAGGGACATCCCCCAAAGAAAAGTCATTGGAGCAACCTATGCAGCAGACCTTTGCCTGCTGAACTGACTGGGGAATCCACTGCTCAATATTTTGAATCAGATACCCAAAAAAAAGGAAAGACAAAAGAACAAATCTCAGCAGAAAGCTTAAGGGACATTCTCCCAAAGAGAAGGAATCATTGGAGCAGCCTTTGCAGCTGACCTCCG
>PVLD010024595.1:0-25191 GCA_004027595.1 Dinomys branickii
TACATACCTGATGATGTTCATCATGAGAAGTATGTACATAACACTCATTAACTGACACACACACACACACACACACACACACACACAGAGTGTGCTGCTGCCTGGACCTAGCACACCTGTACCATAGCTTTCCGGAACTCGCCCACAGGCATCTCCATGGAACCAGTGGGGTTCAAGCTCTTGAAGAAGTGCACAATTTGGATATTGCGCTCATCTGCGTAGCTCTGTGAGAGGCAAGACACACCTTATCCCAGCTGTCACTCCTCCCAGCCCTCCCTTCCCGGGGTCCCCTCAGCCACCACCCAGCCAGAGAGGCTGAGGAAGGGAGAAAGCAACTCAGCAGCTCCAGTCTGTCAGCGTTAGCATTAGCAGCTGTTTAAGAGCTTGGCTAGGCTGCAGGCCACCGGGGCTCCTGTGTCCCCACCCCAGCCCACCAAGCACGGCGCTATGCTGTCATCCACCCATCGGCCTGACAAGTTCAAGTCCGTGCTGTTCAGGGGCCACGGGGTCACGATGGTGACCCTGTCTATACACTTTACTCAGGTTGAAGTGACCTCTGTTAAGACTAGTATGAAGGGCCCTGTGAAGTAGTTCAGAGGTCACAGGGCCAAACCATAGCCATGTCATGTGTGGCTGGACAGACAAGGAGCTCCTAGGGTCCTCACAGATCCCCACAATTGGTTAGAATACTTCAAAAATAATATTTCAAGACGGGAGTTGTGCATATTTGTAATCCCAGCACTCTGGAAAGCTGAGACAGCAGGACTGCAGGTTCAAGTCCAGCTCAGGCAATGTGGCAACTTAGTAGGATCTTGGCTCAAATTAAAACATAATAAAAGGACTAGGGATGTATCTCAGTACAAAGGCCTTGGGTTCAATACCCAGTACTACAAAAAAATTGTTTTCCTTTCACAATATTACCCTGGAAGGCAATTTTAGATTGACAGAATGATGAAAATATAAAATAATCTGTAAGTCTTTCTTGGTGTGTATTCTATCTATCTATCTATCTATCTCTCTGTTATCCGTCTATTATCTTTCTGCTGCTTCTACTGCTTTACAAAATATACGACAGTAATACATTGTGAGCACTTTTGCTTTTGTTGTGTTGCTCTTTGTGACAGAGACGTACTATGTGGTCTAGGTTGGCCCTAAACTCACTGTGTAGCCCAGGCTGGCGTTGAACTCATTCTGGACACTTTTTAAATGTCAGGAATATTCTTTTCATTCTTGTTTTTGTTTCTCTTCCCTTCTTATGCTCAAAGCCCCCCAGCTCAGGCCCTGCTGTATGGGTGGCCATTCCTCAGCATCCTATACTCAGGAAGTCCTCAGGCTTCCTCTTGGTCCCCCCCCAGCCTTCCTCACACCCTCTGTTCTGGAGACACTGCCCCTCACCCTGCCAGTGTGGCCCCTAGTCTGCATATCCTCCTCTGATCTCCAGCAGCTCCTGGAGCCCCCAACATCTCATCTAACTCATCGAGTGGATTCCTCTCAGCCTTGTTCTGCACACTGTTACTGACGGCAGTGGCAGGGCTCATGGTGACCTTCAGCCCACTGCAGGCCTTCCCAGCACACTGTCCCGCAGGCACAGACTGGAGACTGTCATGGGGCAGGGTCCCAGTGGGACAGCCTCCACCAGCACCTGGGTGAGCTGTGTGCGTAAGAGGGGTCAGGTTGGGAGAGAGGCAGGTGTGGGCAGCTGTGGTGGCTTCAGCAGGGTCAGGCGGGCATGTGTTCCCAATGGAGCCGCTTGCCAATCAAGCAGAAGCAGCGACTATCTTTTCTTTTCCTAAGAAAATTCTGCACTTCATTAATGAAATGTCAACTGTATCCATGCCAGGGTAAAGGACCAACCTCTTAATGGTGTTAGTCTTTTTAGCAGCATGAGTTGCTGTGTTATATATCTATGTCCTCTGCATTTTAGAGGTTTGGGAGGCAGAATGTGGCTGGGATAGAAGCACAGAGGGTATAAAAGAGACAGGAACAAACCTGCCAGACTTCAGAAATGTTACTTCCCTTCCCCCTGCCTCCCTTCCCATTTAACCTTTTACTTGACAACATCACATAAATGTTTTACAAATAGCATTTCTCTGAGCACTTCTTTTAAAAAAAGTCAATTTCTTTTATAGTTCCCTCAATGGAATGCGGTTTCTACCTTTGGTTGCATTATTAGTAGTAGGAGTATTAGTATTATACACTGATGTAATACAAGACATTTCTAGTCTTGCCACATAACTGAATCTCAATATCTCAAGCCCCAGAAATCACAGTTCTACTTTTCTCAGTGGAGCCTTTGAGAAAGCCATTGGCTGTATGTTAATTTCACTTACCCTGTTATCGGGGTTCTGGACTGTTCCTTCCACAGATGCCTTCCAGGTTCTTGCTGTCCTGAGCAAGGAACTGGCAAGACAAGGCAAAAAGCTGTCAAGGTTGCTATGGCTTGTGTCTCCCCAAAGCCTCAAGCAGTCCCAGGTGGGGCTTTTCAGAGGTGGCTGGATCTAGGGTGTGTGATGCTGGGATCAGGAACGCAATGCTAGGGTTGATTCATGGTGGGACGCTAGGATTAAGACTGCCCACCATGGGTGAGTGCTGCCTGCCCTAAGCGAAGGGTGGGTACCTTATAGGAGACGAGGGGCAGAAAGAGGGTCACCATTTGTTGCTTGTGGCTTGCTGCTTGCTGCCTTCTGCCTGCCATGCACTGTTTCTCTTCTGTGATGCCCCCCTGCAAAGCCACGCTGCCTCTGAGCCAGACAACTATGACATGAAACCTCTGTAAACTGTGAGCCAGCTGAACCTCTCCTCCTCTAACTTTGGGTGTCAGGTATTTTGTCTCAGCCAGGAGAAAAGTAACTAAGACAAATGTTTTACGTTTATGAAAGGTTGGAAAAGAAGCGTGCTCTGCAGGGTGCGCGTGCGCCCGGGCGAAGGCTTGCAGTGCTTCAGCAGCCTCTGGTAACCGGAGTGTTTTGGGAGCTGCGTCTGGAATCTAACCCAAGCGGCTGTTTCTTTGGCCTTCCCATCACTGCTATGGCCCATCTCTGCACTTAACATCACTGGCATGGAGTCTGTGGTCAGCACCTGAGAGCCGCATGTGTGCCAGGGCTGGTTACCTGGTGGGTGCCGTTGACATGACTCCAAACAGCATGCAGCCCTGGAGGAGCTCACAGAGCTGCAGTGAAAAAAGCCGGGGCTAACTGAGTCTATAGCAAGGGCATTTACTTTTATTTATTTATTTAGAGGTACTAGGGACTGAACTGAAGACCTTGGCACTGAGCTCCATGCCCAGCCCATTTTTATTTTTTACATCAAGGCAGGGTCTCACTAAGTGGCTAAGTTGCCCAGGCTGGGTTTGAACTTGTGATTCTCCTGCCTCAGCCTCTTAGAGCAGTCATGCGTCACCACACCCAGCCCTCATGACATCTCTTCTGTTGCCGTTCTCAGCCACATTATTCCCCATCTGGCATTGCTGTTCTCCTGGCTTTTCTCACTCCCTCGCTGCCCCCCTAACCCGACAGATTCAAACCCCAGCTCGGAGCAGGAAATCTGAGGGCACCACATCCAGCCTAGCCTCTCCAGTTTTGATTTCCCGGTTTCTCTACAAGGTGGGACCTCAGGGATCCCCTGTATTTCCATAGTTCTGGTCACCTCATCCCCCACGCAGCTGGACCTCAACCCCTTAGCTGGCAGCAACCCCTTCCTAGAACACCCCTATACCCTCTGGCTCCCAGAATCCTCCCTGCTCCTAAAGGTCCTCCCACCCACTCTTCTGCCTGCCCTAGTGGCTGTGCAGGTCTCTAGTTGTGGTTTTCTTTTCTTCTTTCTTTCTTTCTTCTTTCTTTCTTTCTCCTTCTCCTCCTTCTCCTTCTCCTTCTCCTTCTCCTTCTCTCCTCCTCCTCCTCCTTCTTCCTTCCTTCCTTTCTTCTTTCCTTCTCTCTCTCTCTCTCTTTCTTTCTTTCTTCTTTGTCTTTTTGAGACAGGGTCTTGCTATGCAGTTAAGGCTGGACTTGAACTCACTTTGTAGTCTAGGCTGGTCTTGAGCTAGTAATGATCCTCCTGCCTCAGCCTCTCGAGTAATGGGATAACAGGTGTGCGCCACCATGCCTGGCTTAGTGGGATTTTCATGTGTCTCCTTCCTCACTTCTTTAGTATCAGGTGACATTTCCTACAGGTCTTTACTGAACTGATCCCACCCTGCCAATCAGACTGTTGCCCCTAAGGCAAGAACTGTGTTTTTACATCGTATGTCTCCTTTGGTCTCTACCCCACGGTTCTTTTTCTATGCCTTCCCCCCACCCCCCCAAACTGTGGTGGAGACCCAGTGGTTTCTGTGACTTTGGCTCTAACGTTCATCACTTCCAGCTGGATGGGGCCCTCACTTCACACCTGCACTGACAACCCCTTGCCTGCTCCCTGGAGCATCCCGCACCCCTTGGAAAACAGGATTCCCCTGCTTCCACAGGAAGTCATCTCACTCTCACACCGCCTGATGCCCCTGGCCTTCTAGAGCTTCACACAACAACAGTTTCCACGCAGGAGCTTTTCTCTTTAATTCTGAAAACTGAGGCATGGAGCAGACCAATCAGGGCAGGGGCACACACTCACAGAACCTGCATTTGCACAGCCTCAGCCTCGTTCCTATTCCCAGACAGCAATCAGCAGGGACGCCTTTCCCACCACCGGCGACAAACACTGGAGTTGCTCTGCTCACGGCCCTCAGACGCGCGGCGCCCCTCTCAATTCCAGTGTTCTCAGGTTTTTACATTTTTACATCTACTTCCTGCAACTTTCAAGAGACAATTTAAGACTAGAGCCAGGTACAGATTAGAAATAAAGGACTCAAATTCAGCTGAAGCCACCAGATAGCCATCCTTATGGACATCCCTACCAGTCATCAGAGAGAGCCTGCATTTACTGGGTGCTTATTATATATATGCCAAACATATATGATATGAAACCTCTAAACCTCTAAACTTGCTCTAAGCACTTCATACATATTAAATAACTAAACCTCCAAGCAGCTGTACTGGGGGGGCTACTGCTGTGGTGCCCATTTTACAGGTGCAAAGGCTGCAGCACAGAGCACCTCTGTAACTGGCCTCTGGACTTATATTAGTAAACCGAGGGCATGCACGGTAGACTCCATCCTGGGCCAAGCCCCATCCATATGGGCCAGAGCTCAGCGATTCCTTCCTGGGGAGGCAGAAGCACCACCAGGGATCCTCCACCCTCAGGGAATAACCCTTGTTAAAAGAGTTTACATGGCGCTTTGGGCAGCTGACTTGGGGCCGGATCCCGGAGAGGAAGGTCACACTCACCTGGATCAGTTTCATGGGTTTTGACCGCAGGGAGAGAGCTTGTTTCTTGCCAGAGAGGCTTTTCACTGTGTCGTATAGCACGTTCAGCTGCGGATGGACGGTGTATACCCCATCCAGGATTTTCGTGAACTGATCATTTACCAGCACATTCTGCAGAGGGGACAAGTGGGCCCATGGCGAGGACGCTGCCCTCGTGTCATCTCCCTGCCCAGCCAGACCCCCACCCCCACCAAGTTCACAAGCTTTGTCTTCTCTGGTTTGTTCTGCACTGAGGTGCCTTGATGGGGATAGTTCTGATGCTTTAGAGCTTGTGGATTTGTCTGTGGGTTTCCTGGGTGATTTTGACCGGGTGTGCATGTTGAGTGCCAGTGGCTTGTCACATGGCGCCCACTCAGCTCTGACCTCAGATGGCAAGATTAAATGCCTACATTTGAGGGCTGGGGATATAGCTCAGTGGAATAAGGGTCCTGAGTTCGATCCCCAGTACCGCAAAAAAAAAAAAAAAAAAGCCTACATTTGAGGGACGAGAGAGAAATACAGAGTTGAGAGGCCAGTCCTCAGACATACCCTGAAATGTCCGTTTGGACATGAGAGTAGTTCTTCACGGTGGGTGTCTGGGAAGATGATCCTTTCTTTCAAACATCTTGCCGTAGCTCAAACAAAAGGGAGCTCCCCTTTGAAAGTGCCCTCAGAGTTGGTTTATAGGGCACAGGGGGAAATGTCTCCTGTGAAATAGTGTTTGATCAAACCCGGCTTCCACCAGCTTGATAAACCTGTGCCATCCCCTACAGGTGGCTCTGAGTACATTTTGTCTTCTCAAAGAATTAAACTCATGCTTGCAGGGTGAAGACTGTAGACATCCTAGAGAAGGTGCTAGGATGAAGCAGGGATTCTAACACCCTTTAGATTTATGGCAGTGTAGTTGATGAAAGGGCAGGAAACGGCCACACTGTGGTTTGTGTGTGGTTTGTTTCTCGAGCAGTCATTTGTTGGGAACTTGGTGTCCAGGTGGTGTTGTAAGAGATTGTGGGATCTTTCAGGGGTAGAGCCTAATGCAAGGTGACAGGGTCACTGGGTGATGGTGTCCCTGCAGGGAGCTGATGTAGCTCTCTGAGGGAGCTGATGTAGCTCTCTGAGATTTCAGTTACAAAGGAGCAAGACTGGCCCTCCCTGGTCTCTGTCTTGTTGTCTCATGACATGACCACGAGGCCCTTGCATGCACTCCCACCATAGCCTGTCAGAAGGCAATGAATGCATCCAGGTTGGATCACTTACAGAGATGTCAAGCTCTTCCATCCTAGACTTGGGGTTTCTCTTGATGGACAGGATAAGTAAAACAGCCCCATCCATATTTATAGGGTTCAAGAAGAGCTGTGGGAGGAGAGACAAGAGAGGAAGAAGCTGAGACAAGGGGCAGCAGAGGCTGTCTTAGAGCACAGTCTGAACTTCTTCCCCTCAGGGTCTTTGTCGCAGACTTGTCTGTATGTACCTGTCTCCCTGTCCATTTGCCTGTCCATTCATTAACTTATCTATTCACCCCACTCTTATCTATCTGTCCATCCATCCATCTATCTGTCCATCCATCCATCCATCCATCCATCCACTCATCCACCCACCCATCAATCCACCCACACATTATCCATCCATTCATCCACCCACCCACTCATTCATCCATCTACCCACCAACCCACCCATCCATTCTTCCATCAATACACCCATCCATCCATCCACCCACCCACCCATCCATCTACCCACACTTCATCCATCTATCCATCCATCCATTCATCCACCCACCCATTCATCCATCCATCAATATACCCATCCATCCATTCACCCACCCAGCCATCCATCCTTCCATCAATACACCCTTCCATCCATCTACCCACCCACCTGCCCATCCATCCATACATCCATCCAACAAATACATATTGGAGAGCTGCCATGTGAGAGCCACTGAGGGATGGTCAGACAGACATGGATTCCTGTCAGGTAACTCGGTGCACTGAGTTGGAGACAGGCAAAGGGGCAAGCAGTATCAGATATGTGATGACTGCAGTGACCGAGGGACACACAGGTATTTCAGGAGCAAGGGAAGGGGGACCTTGTCCCTGAGCTTAGCCTTGCTAGCCTAATGGGATTAAGCAGGTCTGAAGAAAGGGGAAGCAGGACCAGAGGAGGAAAAAGATTCAGCAAAGTAGTAGGCCAGTGCACAGGTGTTCTCAACAGTATGAGTGTTTGGGCAATAGCACCTGTTCTATAAGCAGGAGTTGGGGGAATGGGGCAAGAACTGGGGTAGGCCACTGTAACGTTTTTGTTTTTTTTTTGGCGGTACTGGGGATTGAACTCAGGACCCTGCGCTTGCTAGGCAGGCGCTTATTCCACTGAGCTATATCCCCAGCTTCTAGGCCGTTGTTATGGTTGATACATTGTGTCAACTTGGGGAATCTGGAGATTTAACTGAGTGATTCAGCAGGAAGCTGGGGTGCTTACTTTGTAAACATCCTGAGCCTGCCGAAGAGGAGGGCATGTATATTGTGTGAGAGGTTCACAACCCCTGGGTGGGGGTAGGCTGTTTACAATGTAGGGGAGACAAGGAGGCTGCTTGCAGCCATTCCTCCCTTTTGCTGGTTGGTTTTGCTGTGCTCTACTGCCCTGAACAGTTTGCCCTCTGCCATGTACCACTCTGCCTCAGAACCAGCCAAGTATGGACTGAAACCTCCACAAACTGTAAGCTTAATAAACCTTTCCTTCCTTCATTTTGGGTGTTGGGTATTTTGTCTCAGCAAGGAGAGAAAAGTAACCAAGACAGCGGTATCATAGAGGACCTTGTTGGCTTAGCTGAGGAATCAGGACATTATCCCATGGTGCTGAGCCGCTGAAGCATGGATAGAGTCAGGGAATATGGAGCCTAGTAGCTCTGCTTACATGATGCCTGGTTTTGCAGTGACAGGTAATTTCCTGATCACTCTGTACCTATTACTATGGCAGTGCAGCTCCTATGATTCAACGTATTAATCCAGGCAAAGCATTGGGAATAGTGTTTGTTACATAGAAAGCAGTCAGAGAGCAGAAGCTATTATTACTGAAGGCTTTCACTGGTGGTTTTGTGCAGAGGGAGGCTAAAACTTTCACTGAGCATCTGCTATGTGCAGTCTCACAAAGTTGCCCAGGCTGGCCTTGAATTTACAACCCTCCTGCCTCAGCCTCCTAAATAGCTAGGGTTACAGATGTATGCCACCACACCCAATTTGGGGCAACTTCTTAATCTTATTCAATCCAGGTTCTCAGAAGTCTCCTTGGTGTCACTGAGCATTGAGGCTAAGTGTTCATAGACTCTGAGGTCATGGTGGTCCTCTCGGGTGTCAGACCTGTCCTCACTGAGTCTAGTTGTCCATGCTCCTGCCACAAAGGCCCTCACATCTATTGCCCGCTACTTGCCCCTGCTGTCTGAGGAATTTGGAGTTGCTGTGGAAAGCCAGGTGGAGCTGGACACTCTCTGCCTTTTGCTGGTTGTGTAGCCTGTGCGGGTCATGTGGCCTCAGTTTTCTCATCTGACTAGTGGAGCTGATAGAGCTCAATTTGTCGGTCTTGGCTGTGGGTGATGCAGCACCTCCCCTGGCTCGGGTGCGGCAGGAGCCCCAGGGGGCCTCCTACTGGAAGGCCTCCGCTTTCATCTTTCTCAAGCTGCACGCAGCACCTATGTTACACATCAGTGTGCACAAGCACATTAATTCAAAATGAATTAATTCATCCATCCACGTAGTATGTACTCACTGGGCATCTACTACATACCCAGCTCAAAGCGAGGTGCGAGGGTACCATAATGGGCCACGTCAGACACAGCCTTTGCTCTCCTGAAGCTGACACACTAGTGCAGTGATGGGTGATCAAATAGTTACTCAGGTGAGAGTGCAATTAGAGAGGGTGGCAGGTTCTGCCTGAGGGGCAAGCAGGGTCCTGGGAAGGGGCCACCTAGGTGGGAGATGCAGCAGGCTCTCTGTGGAACAGCTGGGTGAGCTGTGCCCTGCAGCAGAGCAGCTACTAAAGGGAAGCAAATGGCAGGGCAAGGCCCTGTGCTGGGAAGAAAGGAGGGAAGACCAGGAGGCCTTGCGTGGAAAGCAAGGGAGAGCATGGGTAGACTGAGGTAAGAGAGGCTCCCAGGGACCAGAGAAATGGATCTGGGCAACTGAAAGCTCCAGGGGGTTTGGATGGAAGGTGGCAGGTGGTGGTGGGGAATACAAGTCAGACTGTGTTCGCAGAGCACACTGTGGTGTCAGTGTGGAGCAAAGCCTGAGACACCAGCTGGGAGGACGAAAGACCAGCCAGGAGATGACTGGGCCCCCCAGGGACACCTGAGGTGGCACTGTTTCCACAGCTGAGGGAGGGACATAAATATAAGCACCCAGGAAGTACAAGATGGATGTTCCTGATGACCCTCTCGAGTAGCACCCAGCCCTATCACCTTGCTGCCCCCAATCCATCACAGATGTACACACACCACATACACACACAGGCTCGTTCCCAGTTCAAGGAGAGACTACCTTCAGCTCTTGGAGGGTTTCGTTGTACTCCAGTCCCCTGCTGAGTTTGGAAGCCCCTTCGTTGCTGATGTCGTTCCCACTGACATCCACGTGGGTCAGGGAGCTGTTGAGTCTGAGGACTTCCCCGAGGGCTTGCGCCCCTTCGTTCCCAAAGCCATTCATGGACAGATTCAGTTTCTTCAGGGTCACATTAGTCTCCAGGGAGGAGAAGTAGCACTAGTATAAGGTCATGTGTGACTCAGCCCTCCAAATGCCCCAACTTCTACAACTTCTCAGTTGTGTCCAGACTGAGCTTTCAGTGGTTCTGGGAGAGACAGATCGGCCTGAGCCATCCAGTCCTTCCCAGGTGGGCTCAGAGTCTCAGTGTACTTGAAAGTCCTTCCTTTTGGTATCTGATCATTCCCTGCTCTTCAATTAAACTGGCCTCTTGGAAACTGGGACAGTTTCCTAAAGATGCCTACTAGGCCCCAGCAGGTGGGATTTGTATAGGAGGTAATACAGATGCAGGAATCATGGCAGACCGACAACTCAGCATCTGGTGACCATGAGGAAGCAAGTCAAGATGGCAGCATGGGAGGCCCTGGCTGTCCTCACCCTGGCTCAGTGCGCCCCTCCCGGAGAGCACCTTACCCTGAGACCGCTGCACAAGGCCACTGCTCCCCAAATGTGGAAGTGATTCCAGCTCAGATCCAGTGACTGGAGTCCTACATTGAGGGCTGGAGGGATAGGGGTCAGGTCAGCACCCTTCACACACGAAGAGCCCAGCCTCAGAGTTCACAGGGCTGCTTGGGGGCTTGCGAGATATAACACTTGAACAACAGTTTTCAGTTATTCTTTTAAACACAGAATGGTAAGAAGATTCCCAATGTTAGGAATGATCATATTATCACAGGTGGCAAATAAATTGGCATAATCTATTTGGCAAATATTATGTGATCACAGATATTTTCCCGTTAAAATGTGTATGCTCACACACCTGAGATGCCTAAGAACACATCTGCCTAAGAAGACATCTCTGGACTCATATGTTTTGCTAATAAAGGTAGATTTGTGACTCATACACATCCACCTGGTAGATGATGATACAACCATCAAAACAAATGCAGATAGCATGGGAAACAACTTCCAGGCTGTATTTATGGACATACTGTTCCACACCACACAATGTCTTCTTTATGGGGAACCATGGTGGCGACAGTGGCACTGGAACTTGTCTCCCAGGCAGCCTCAGGGACAGTCAGCTGGAGGTGGGAGGTGTTAGGCTTGTTGGGGACTGAGTTCGCATGAAGGTCGCACTTCTTTTTTAAATTGAAAATGATTTTGCTTGTCTGCTCCATCGGGTGGGAGACATAGTGCATTACTGCTGTTTCTATGTGGGCAGGGCGGCTGTTCTGGGGCACCACTGGCTACTCTGCGATGGCATCTCTGAGAGGTGTAAAGCAGAATGCAGCTCCACAGAATGGACACATTTCCATTCCATGAGGTCCTGCTCAGCCCTTCTCCACAGAGCCTTTATCTAGCACCTTGGGAGCAGCTGGGTTTCTCCCACCTGCAGCATTTGATAGTCATTGACTTTAAAGCTGCTGCTTTGACAGGATGAGGGGGAATGTTTATGTTGTTTTATTTTGCATTTGTTTATTTCTGAGGCTGGGCAGTTGGCTTTCTTCTTTCATTGTTCATATACCTTGATTATTCTTTTATTAGGAGTACATTTCATTTTTTAATTGCTTCACAGAGTTTTTAAAGACAGGGTCTTGCTATGATGCCTACTGTTGCCCAAGCTGCTCTCAAACTCGCTATTCTCCTGCCTCAGCCTCCCAAGCAGCGGGGCCTATAGGTGCACGTCACTGTAGCTGATGATCTATAGGGTCTTTTATCAACAATCTGAGCACTAATTTATTATATTTATACATATTCCATTCTTTGTCTGTTGCTAGTTTTTTTTTTTTTTTTGAGACAGGGTCTCGCTATGCAGTTCAGGCTGGACTTGAGATCACTTTGTAGCCCAGGCTGGTCTCAAACTTGCAACCATCCTCCTGCCTCAGCCTCCCGAGTGCTGGGATTACAGGCATGAACCACCATGCGTGGCTCGGTTGCTAGTTTTAAGGTTGTCCATAGTGTCTTTACCATATACAAACTTTAATGTATTGTCAAACATATGTTTTTTTTTTCTTTTTGAGACAGGGTCTTGCTATACAGTACAGGCCAGCCTTGAACTCACTATATAGCCTAGGCTGGCCTTGAACTTACAGCAATCCTCCTGCCTCAGCCTCCCACGTGCTGGAACTACAGCTGCACATGACCCCACCTAGCTATGAATTGTCTGTTACAGTTTATGTCCATGGTGCCACATAGAAGGACCCTTAGTCTCTTTCAGGCCAGCAAGTTGTATCTCTGTATGTTCTTCCAGTCATTGGAAAAGTTCACTTCTCACATGTAGGTGTTCGTTTCATTAAAATGTATTTTGTGGGTGGTGTACAACACTGTTTTATAATATGAATATTCAAAAATAATTTAAAAATAAAGGAAGAGGGCCAGGGATATAGCTCAGTGGCATAAGTGCCTGCCTGGCAAGCACAAGGTCCTGAGTTCGATTCCCGGTACCAAAAAAAAAAAAAGGAAGATTCAGCACTAGTAAGTGATCTTCCCCCAGCGCCCCGCCTTGGTTGGTTCCCTTCCCTCCATGGGAACATACCTAGCATCTGACCCAGGTATTCCCCTCCTTTATCAGAGAATTCATTGTGACTGAGATTCAGCTTTTTAATTCTGTAATTGGACTAGAGAAAAAAAAACAGGAAGGAGAGATTATTTTTTCCTTTTAACTGTAAATCTCTTACCCACTTATGCCAGGGAAATATGCTGGAGGGCTCTCAGGTACCGAAAGCTAGGCTGGCTAGGGTTTGTAGGCTGAAAACAAATCTAAAACAATCTTTGTTTCCTGCCCTACCTTTTTTGTTGTTGCAGTGCTAGGAACTGAACTCAGGGCCTCACACATATTAGGCAAAGACTCTACCACTGAGCTACATCACCTATGCTAAAGTTAACAGTTTGTTAACTTTCTGTTTAATAGTTGATGGTTGCTGGGAAAATTTGGTGCCATCCTGAAATTCCCACCACTTGCTGGTACTTTTGCTGGCGTTGGCAAAGGCCAAACATTCATCAGCTTCCTAAACCATGCAAGTGGCCTTGTTTCACTATGCCAGAGCAGTGCTCAGCTCACCCCGTCCCTCAGGAACATTCCCATGTGACTCAGCTGCACCCCTTACCCCTTACCGACAGGGCTTGGCTTAAGAGAGCTGCAGATTCATCTCTGAAGTTATTTCCTGTAATGAGGGTGCTGTGTTAATAATGCACTGAAGATCATGGCATAACCCTATCAGTTCTCTTACCTTCAGAACAACCAGTTAGAGAAAAGATGACAGGAATTTAAAGGAAATACATAGACACAAGAAACTAGGAGAAACTGTTTACCATCTCCTTTAAAGTTCCTGCCTTTATCTGACCTTCAAGTATGAATATCTGTAGCTTAGAAAGAACGTTAACATTCTATTCTACAAACAACCATACATTACAGTAGACACTTCATAGAAGAGAAAATAAAGAGGAAACAAATGTCTGAAAAGATGTTCTAAAAAAATTTGAAAAGATATTCTGTTCAATACTACGATTCAGCATCTATTCAATGATTCATCATGGAAATATAATAATAACAGCAACTAATATTATTGAATATTTTTATTCTTGATTTTTAAAAGCATTTTAGCTTTTAATTCACTTAATCCTCATAATCACTGTCTAAGATGAGTAATAAAATTGCTCTTAGAAGAATGAGGCACAAGAGGGTTAATTAACTTGCCTGGTTTCAAAGCTGGGATTTTGGAGCCCAGCACTGTGACTTCAACAATCCACACTGAACCACGACATTCGCAAACATCTTGCTAAAACCCCTTCTGGGGACAGTATAGGAAGATGGTCCTTTGGCAGAATTATAAAGTGGTACATGCTTCTTAAGGAGAAATTGGAAATCAAGTTTTAACTCCACAGAAGTGGATAATCTTTGCATTCAGTTGTTATACTTCTGGTGACTATCTAGAAATGCTAGAACATTTGTCCTTTAAAAGATGCATTTTTCAAGATGCATGTTGAAACAGTAATTAAAAGATTCAAAAATTGGAAATGACCTAAGTTCTTCCCAGGTAGAGGGATGTTAAACATACCATGCTATATCCAGAACATGAAATGCTACCCAGAAAATGAGATAATTGTATTTGTTCTGTATAGACAGAAATCCAGGCCGGGGGCAGTGGCACATTCCTATAGTCTCAACACTTGGAAGGTTGAGGTAGGAGGATTGCCATGAGTTTGAGGCCAGCCTGGGCTACATAATGAGTTCAAGGCCAGCCTCAACTACATAGTGAGACCCTGTCTCAAAAAACAAACAAAAGAACAACCAGAAAAACCAAAAAGAAAGAAGGAAATCTGAGAAACTCAAATTAGTTTCCCCTCTTGTTAGAGAAATTAGGGAATAATACCTGACACATAATAACATTTATATTAAAAATAAACTATTTCTGTATTTCTTCTTCTAGATATTTCTAATATCTTCTCTGTATTATCTTCCTTTGCTCTTTCCTCACCTCCTTCTTTTGTACTCTGGGTTGAATTTAGGGCCTTCCCATTGAACTGCACCCCCAACCCTTTTAAAATTTTTTGAAAAAATTTGAAATGGGATCTCAGTGAATTGCTGAGTTGCCCAGGCTGGCCTCAAATTTATAAACCTCCCGCCTCAGTTTCCCAGAGTACTAAGATTATGAGAACACATAATCTCTGTATCCTAAGTGTTTCATTGCCCCATTCTGCTTTTTTTTGAGACAATATCTCCAGCTGGCCTTGAACTCGTGGTGAACCTCCTGCCTCAGCCTCCTGAGTGCTGCGATTACAGCAAGTGCCATCATGCCCAGCCTTCTCCTCTGTATCTGAAGTGCTTTTATCAGTGATAGATCTGACTGTAGATTGCTTTTTATTGATCTTATCTGGATTTCTGTATCTGAGAGTTCATCAATTCAAGAGACGTGTTAGCTACTATTTATTCAAATATCACTGTACTAATCTGTTCTATTGGAACTCCTATGAGTAGCCTCAAGTCTATTCATTTTTCGTATTATTTCATCTTTTATATTCTCTAAATTTATCTGTGTATGCTGAAAGTAGATGAAATAGGATTTCTGCTAATTCTATTCACTTGTATCTAATGTGTTGTTGAATGTATCCACTGAATCTTTAATTTCAGGAACCACCTGTTTTCTATTTTGTGATAAGGTTGAGGGGAGGAGAAGCCTTTCAAAAAATAGTGATTTGCTCTATTCGGTTTTACTTTGCATGGTTTCTTATGTCCTTAATCACAGCACCACATTTGATAGTTAGGTGTTAGATATCTCAGCTTGCCTACAGTCTCAGTTATGAATGTTGCCCCCATTCAGTTTGGGTGATAAATTACATGGTCACCCCATTCCTTATCCGAACCTGCCAATTCCACTTCCTGAAGTTCTCAAGGTTCGATCCTATCGCTTGTTGAGTTGGGCAGCTCTTGTGTTTTCTTGTTTGCTTTGCACTTTTGGACGATGAGCCAAAACTCATTGGCTTTACTGTGGGGCTCTATCTGTGGGGATCCCAAGAGCCTGAGGCCTCCAAAAGGGTGCTATTCTTATCAGCGCATGACCAATGTTCATTTATTGGTTTAGGGGTTCCAGGACCCTGCAGGTAGCATGAGTCTGCAAACTGAGTAAGGGCAAGTCTGTGGGGGCAGAATTCTCAGGAGGCTTCCCTCCATGGAACATCAGTAATGAACTAGTTTCAAAATATGTATACAACAGAGGATCTGGTGGAAGTAAACCCCGTTAAGCAGGATAGAGAGATACTGAGGTAGATGGGCGTTCCCGTAGAGTGTCCCACCAAGGAGATAACATTGGCACAGAGCCATGAGTGAAGAGAGGAGGCCACGCGAGCCATATGCACACATCTGTGGGTGGGTGGAGATGGTCAAGTAGAGGAAAGTAGGTCATAAAGCAGGTCAGAGTGGCTTGCTGAGGAGAGCAGGAAGCCAGTGTGGCTGTGGAGAGGGAAGAATGAATGTGTACCAGGAGGAAGATGCAGTCTTCCGGTCTCTGAGACCAGAGAGGGCTGGTCTGGTTCAACTAGATTCTGGGTTTTCTCTGCTTTGCTTCTCCCTCTCTTTCAGAGGATTCTCTCCCTTCAGGTCTGTGTTCTCACCTGAAAGCTGAAGTTTCCAAAGTGAAGAAATACTTCTTTGGAGGAAATCTGCAATGATCTTAGCTCCCTCCAAACCCAGGTCATTGTCAGAAATATTCTAAAAGGCAAGAACACACTTGTATATGTACAGATCCGAGCAAAGCGCTCTCGCTAATGAGGGCAGGGCGGGGCTTACTGAGGAAGTTGGGTGGGGTTGGGGGCTAAGTAAAAGCATTAGAAGGATTAGGGTCACAGGAGAGACTGACAGAAGGGAGGCAGGAAAACGCCTGTCAGGAGACCTCAGTGCTGCTGACAGTTGTTTCAGTGACTCCTCACTTCCAACCAGGTCAGCCTGGGTACTGTAATGGCCACATTGTGTTGTTCTGCAACACAAAGCAGCTTCATTTGAAGAGTTTGGCTTTGTCATGAAACAGTTAAAAAGCGAGCTTGCAGTGAATACTGTGTAAATTTCATTCACCAATTCACAAAGGATGATCCCCATGCTAGGAAGAAGTAGGGATAAACTGACACAGTCCTATCAGGCTAGTGGGACAGACCTTATGTAAACCAGCCAGTGTTGTCTTACCTGGTTTCCTCTCCTTCTTAAAATTTTTATGGTGGTAAAATACATATAACACATTTACATCTTAGCCATTTTTAGGTACATAGGTTATTGGCATCAAAAAATATTCCTGTTACTACATAACCATTATTACCATCTGTCTCCAGGCACGTTGTATTTTATGAAATTATTTCATGCCTTTACTTCCTTTAAGAAGTTTCACTTTGAGGCAGCTGTGCAGAGGTGAGTGTATCCATTTAGGGGCTAATGAGGTGCAGACAGGGCCATTAGGGTTTTCTGGAGCTACAGGAAACACAGATTCTCGGCCAACCTCTGGTGCAAGGCCCTCCTTGAGAAGTCACATCTAGAGGGGAGGAGCCTGCAGACCGGGGGCAGACATCCCAGGGCTGACCTGGGGCTGGCAGGGGACTGTGGCTTGGCTTGAGCGGGTGGCGGGAGGAGACAGTGGGGCAGGCGCAGTACCAGCTCCTGGAGAAAGTAGTTCTCGTGCAGCATCTCCACCAGGCTCAGGACACCCTCCTCCATGATGCAGTTGTCTCCCAGCTCCAGCCTGATGATAGCTGTGTTGGACTTCCCACCGCAAGGGAAAGGAGAAGCAGTGGGTGACCTGGTCAGTCCCTGCCCACTGCTGTTCAAAACTGGTCCTCTCTCTTGAATATCCCAGTTACAGGAAAGGGTGCTGTGGCTTGGCTGTGGCTGTGCCCCAAGGATCACGAGTGGAAGGCTTAGTCCCCAAAGTGGACATTTGAACGGTTAATGGAAGTTTAAGAGGTGGGGCCTAGTGAGAGGTCATTACTGACCCTCCCATGTCTTCCACTCTCAGATCACTGCTCCCTGTCACATGTACTCTGTCACTCCTTGTCACATGCACTAAGCCAGTCGTGGTCTCGCACGCCTGCCTGTAATCCCAGCACTCAAGAGGCTGAGGCAGGAGGATTGTTTCAAGTTCCAGGCCAGCCTGGGCTACAAAGTGAGCTCATGGCCTGTCTGAACTACATAGTGAGACCCTGTCTGAAAAAAAAAAGAAGAGAGGGAATGACTCACTACAGCACAATGACTCACTACTCACTACAGACTGGGTTAGCTCTCACCATGACTTTTATTCTTGCTTTCTCCCCCTCGTTTCCAGTACAAAGTGACGGAGAACAGGCACATCTTTGGATTCCAGGGTTTTCAAAGCCCATCTAGCAGTGGAGAAGTACTGAGTATTAAGGAATCTTAGTGCCTGTTTCCTCCCTCAGGGAGACGTGATAGTCGGAGCTACTGCAGTGCAGAATGATACGCTAAGGTATGGAAGATGGCTCAGGTGCCAGCTGGCTGCTATTTACCAACATCTGGACACTTGAGTCCACCCCAGAGTGGGTGGGACTAGCAGGCTTGGGACCAGCAGTTTGTAGGGAGGAGGAGGAGGAGGCTCACCCACTAAGCCATCCACACTCATTTCCTATGGGCCAGCGTCTGCTTGTTGCTCTCTGTGCTGAGCGCTAGGGAAACAAGATGAACCAAGAACCTCCCTACACTCAAGTCTCTCCCCAGCCCCTCTATCAGGTTCAAGGGTCTGGTGCTAGGCAGGGAGGTAGACACCCTAGTCTGAGTTATGATGTATGTGATCAGGATGCTTCTACTCTAAGCTGGGGAAACATAGATCTGTGGAAATTTAAGCAGCAAAAGAGAAAGTCTTAGCCCACCAGAATGTCACAGTGACTGTCAAGTGAATGATATAGAGAACCAGAGGAGAAAATAACTACCTTCCCCAAACACAAGCTGCCACCCCGTAAGATTCAGGTGTCCAAGTCCTGAGAGGGTCTCACTGTTATCCACATTTCCCCCATGAAGTGCATGGGGTGATGGTGTGCTCCTAACATTTCATTAATCAGTCTTTTTTTTTTTTTTTTTTACTGGGAATTGAACTCAGGACCTTGTGCTTGCCAGGCAGACACTATGCTGTTGAGCTCTATCCCAAGGCCATTAATCAGTCTTTCAGTGCTCAATACATCCCAAGATGGTGTTGCTCCTTCTCTGCTCTTTCCTCCTCCTCTGCACAGAACAGTACGCTTGTCTACTTTATGCAGCTTCTTAGTGGGCACAAGCTAAATGCAAATGCTGATATGTTTGCAGGAAAGAGTGAATGTGTGGGGAAGGAGATGGAAAAAAAGACTATTTCACAAAGATGCTCTTCAGTGCGAGCTAGGGACAGGGACCCCTTCCCCCCCAAGTGACCAGCACATTATCTGATGTCTCAAGGAGCTGGCAGCCTATCAAAGAAAACACTGAGCAATGAGCCCCATGGCATACTGCAGGGCCTTTGGGAACTGCCATGCGTCTCATCATTGGGTAGCCGTCAAAGCTCAGAACCGCCTTCCCCCTTCATCATCCTCTTAGGGTTTCTTCTCAGTGGACCTGGCTGAATCCATCTTCCTGGCGCTTGTCCTTCCTGTCTCTGACCAGCTTCTACCTCTCAGCCGCTACAGAATCCACTGACTCCTCGTTTCAGATCTTTTATAAATTCATAGTTTAAAAATTATTCTCAATCCTTTCTCCTTTCTTCTTTCTTTCTGTTATCTGTTTAAATACTACTGAGTTTGCTGGTGTGATGGTATATACCTGTAATCCCAGTACTCAGGAAGCAGAGGCAGGAGGATCATTGCAAGTTCGAGACCAACCTGGGCCATAAAGTGAGCTCAAAGTGCGTATGAACTGCATAGCAAGACCTTGTGTCAAAAAGACAAGACAGAAAAGAGAGAGAGAAAGGAAAAGAAAAAGAAGAGTACTAATTTTAAAGTATCGCCTCTGAAGAATATCCACCTTTTTGCTGAAGCTCTTAAAAAATGAGCTTTATCTTTGCCTATGTGAACAAAGAGTGTTGTGTTCACATACAGTTGCTATGTTTTCTGTGATGAGAGTCAGTTTTGTACATAACCAATTATAATTATACAAAGCTATGATGAATTCAAGGTCAAGTTCCTGTTGGGTCAGGCCAAACCAAGAGATAGCATATCCCTGAGGGGGAACAAGCTTTGCTGTATAGTGTGGTCTGTCTTTACAAATTCTAGTGCTGCAAAGGGCAAGCATCACAAAGGGTGGCTCAGCAGCAGACCCATGCATTACACAGGTGAGCTTCACAATGAAGCCCCAGTCTGGGTATTGTGTTGTGCTTTTGCATGAACTCTTAGGCCCAATTTGAGCCCAGGCCCTTGCCCTGGGCCCATAGGCTGGGGGTTTGCTTCCTGAAGGGGCACAAGGTCCAGGTTTCTAGGAGCCTACTTCATAAGGCTTAAGGGGAGTGCATGCCTATCGGGGGAAATCAGCTGGCCCCCAAGCAGAACCCAGGGCAGGCGGGCACAACAAGCCTTCTAGGCTCCAAAAGAGGGACCCTGTGAATCTCGGGTCTGCCACTTTGTCAGTCATCCAGGTTCTGTGTCTTGCCTCCCCCAAGCATGCTTACCACCAGTGCTATGGCGATAGCCTTGGTACCCATGGGGCCCAAACCATGGTGGTTGAGATTCAAGTGGGGCTCTTCCATGTTCCGGATGAAGTAAGAGACAGGTACCACCCCCACCAGTTTGCAGGCCTCCAGGTACATCTCCCTTTGTCCAGTGGTGAAGGACCTCTCGGTATCTATAGAGAAAGACAGGATGAAGTTGGCTTTGCCTTATCTTCCCTCTAGCACCAGGTGATATTCATTTCTGACTGGAGTTTCCTCTGCCAGCGATCCGTCCCTATGGCTATAAGTGCTTTAGGAGCAACCACCAATCCTACAGTCACCCAGTGGCAGGAGAGGGAGACGCTAATCCCAGATAACCCTAAATGGATGTCTCCCTTTGAGTAAGACAAAAGGCTTTAGGCTCCAGGCTTTCCTAGCAGAGATGAGAGGTGCACCCTTATCCCCTCCTCCCAGGTTAGCTCATCACCAGGGCTATCTGGAGGCCCTGCCTCCTGCCATACTGGGATGATCCCAAAAGGTAAAGACAGTAGGCACAAAGCTGGGGACTTTAAGAATTTTTCTTTTACTGATACTAGGGGTTGAACTTTGGGGAACTCTACCACTAAGCTACATATCCATCCTTTTTTATGATTTTTTTTTTTAATTTTGAGAGAGTCCCACTAGGTGACCCAGGCTGTCCTCAAACTTGCAATCTTCCTGTCTTAGCCTCTCAGAGTGTTGAGATTACAGGCATGTGCTGTTGTGTCCAGCTTGGAGACTTTTCATGGTTGAGGGCATCTTGGCTTCAGTCTCAGTTTTGCTATCACTATGAATGGAGTGTTGCCGAAGTAGATAAGTATCAAGAAAAAGCCAACATGGGCCAGAGTGCCTGTCTCAAGATGGCAAATTACAGTCAGACAGAAAAAAACAAACTTGCATCTAGTGGGCTTCCTGCTGTCACCCCTTCTTCCCCAGTGACAAATATAGCTCCAAATGACACAAGTGGCCAAGATAAAGCCAGCTTACAGAAAAAGGGGCTCTACTGCTTCATTTCCACCTCTTAGGTCCTTCTTCCTTAGAGTTTAGACCAGTCTGACTCATGGCCCACAAGCACTGGGCCTCCCTGGATTGTGAGGCCCCACAGCTGGTCCCCACTAAGCAAGTCCAATCACTAGCTAAGCTTTCTAAGGCCAGCTGGCATCTACAGGAGCATCTGTTTGTCCTTCAGATCCCAGGGTCTTTAGCCAACCTACACCCAACATTTTGAATGCAGATTGGAGCTTTGCTGGGGAGAAAGGACAACCTTACATGGAAGCTGGTTTGGTCAGGACAGTGATAACTTTTTTAGAATGGTCAATGGCAAATTTCCTCAGCATCAGCACTGATGACATTTTTAGTTGGAAACTTCTCTGCTGCGAAGGTTTGTCCTATATTATTGTGAGCCCTTTAGTAAGATTCTCTGGCCTGTACCCTCCATGTGCCATTAGCAGTCCTTCACCTCACAGTTTGACAAATGTCCCCTGGGATGTATTGTGTCTGGGAACGAACACTTGAAAGGGAGACAGCCTGTAGTGTTTGAGCAAAGCCTGTGTCCATCTGCCCGGCTTCTGCAGACTCGCTTCCAGCGTGCTGCTCTCATCTAGAAGCCCTCCTGCCCCTTCGCAGCATCTCAGCACCAGCGGCAGGGCACTGGGGCTGGAGAAGCTGAACTCCAAGTTTCTGCTCAGGACAGCTTTTGGCAGCCATTAAAGATTCTGGGGGCTCTGGAGATGGTGCTGTAAGGCAGCCCCTGTGTCATCCTTGGGACCAAGTCTACTCTTATCCTCATGCTGACCCTTTCTAGCTATATTCACTGTGTTGTCACTTGCTGGAGATGAAGGGGCCAGGAGGACCAAGACAGGAGCAGGAACCTTGGGCAAAACATCCAGTGTCGTCCTCTGCCACCTCCACCCATCAGGTAAAATCAAATGTTGAAAGCAGCAGTAGTGACAACCCTGAAGAGGATGAAAAGTCAGACAGAGACCATAGGACGTCTGGGGGCAGCGGGCAGCTGTGTGCAGAAGGAGAGTTGCATGTTCACTGTGGCGGGGAGGGTTTATAAGCTGACTCCGTCTGTGTTCATAAGCCTCACAGTTTAAGGTCAAATAGTCCCGCCTCGGCCTCTGATGCTTGTGACTCACTGCCTCTCACAGGGCACCGCCGGAGGTATGGCTTGGGCAGCTCGAGGCTGGTCCTGCCTGGAAGGACCAGCGGTATCCTCTGCTGCTTTGCGAATGTTCCTTTGGCCCTTCCCGCCGGGGGCGGGGGGAACTAGGTATGTGTGTGGGAGAATGCGGAGGTGTTGTGTGCAACAGAGACTTTGCTCAGCTCAGCAGGCTTAGATTTGTCATAGGCTTCTTGAGTAGGGGACAAGAGAGCTCAAAGGTGATCGCAGAGTCATCAGGTTGCAAGATGGGCCACAGAGACATTCCCCTGCCCCAGAATATTGGACATGGAGGGCACATGGGGAGGTCAAGTGTGGGCTCAGCCAACATGGCTTGGCCACCTTCTGCTGGCCTTGGGCACCTCACACAAGCTCTTTAAGCCTCAGTTTTCTATTCCGAAAAAGTCCTTCCTGGGACTGGGTAGAAATAACACAGGATGCCACTTGGGGAAATGCTCAAGACAGGAAAACCCTGATGTTAGTTCAGCATTTAACGAGCTGATTTGGGACACTCTATGAGGCAGGTCACAGATGGGAGCTGCAGTGGCTTCCCCCAGCCGCCTGGAGGATGTGCTACAGAACCACACACAGGCCTCTGCCATGGTCCCCTGCCGCACAGCCTTCTGAGTGGATTTAACCAGATTTCTCCAGCTCTGAGGGAACCGATGAGCCAGCCACTCTGTCCCCAGGTGCCCACTCTCACCTTCGATTTCCAGATCTGTTTCTGAGTCCTCCCAGGTGGGTTTCTCTTTTACAACAGTGGTGGGAGCTTCGGCCTCACAGTAGAGCAAGTCATCGCTGCTCTGGGTCCCTAATTCGGTCTCAGTCTCGTCTGGAAGAAAAACTCAACTCCTTGACTTTGGGAATGACACCTTGGGGCTCGGTAGCCCCTGTTACCGACCTCCCTGTGTCCCGCTCCCTTCCTCTGCCTCTGAGGTGTTGGCTGCAGCCTGTGTTCCTCTCAGCCTTGTGTGGCAGCCCTGCCAGGGTGATTGATCTACAAGCCCCCTCTTCCTGACACAGCGCTGCCTAAAGTTGTGTGACAAACATTCCCTGCACTCCCTGGGGACCAGCTTTTCCTGCCCCATGCCCTGCTGGGCCTCGCCTTGCTGGATTTCTTGCTCATATTTTTGCCCTGAGCAGTTTCAGAGTCTGCAGAGACTCTACCAGGTCAAAGCATGTGTTTCCAAGCCCAGGCTCCCTTGTCCTCAGGAACAGATGGTGCTGGGGGAGGTGCGTAGGAACCAGGCAAGTGGACACTTGCGTCAAATGCAAAGTAAAATGGAGCAGGAGCAGGTAAGGACCAGGACCGGGAGCAAGGGACAGAATTTGCTTCCTAAGAATTTGACCCAGTTTCTCCCCCTTCCAACCCAACATTGTTTTTGTGACCAGGGAGAAGAGGCAGTAAAATCCCTTAGGTTGAAATTGATTTACTTTTAAAATTAAAAATAAGTTTATTGGCACATATTTGCAATACATAGTGATTACATTCATTGTGGGGAATTGGTATATGTACAGAACACATCTCAATTCTTTTTGTCTTTTATTTTTTGAGACAGAGTCTCGCTTTGTAGTGCAGGTTGGCCTTAAGTTACTGTGTAACCCAAAGTGGCCTCAAACTCAACAGTGGTCTTCCTGCCTCAGCCTCCCAGGTGCTGGGATTACAGGGATGCACATCATGCCCAGTCTAACACACCTTAATTTTATTTATATGTCTGTTTTGTCCCTTCCCTTACCCTTCTTCTTTTCATTTCTTGGTCCTCTTCCATTTGCAAGAGATCTATCTCCCTGTTTCCTATTATTTGTCTTTTGGTTTTTATTTATACTTTGGGCTTCTCATAAGAAAAATCATGCCATATTTAAGTGTGTGCATCTGATTTATTTCACTTAGCATTATGGTCTCAAGATGCATCAATTTTCCAACGAATTACTCAAATTTATAGTTACTTATGGAAGAGTAGTACTCTGTTGTGTATAAATACTACGTTTTCTGTATCCATTCATTAGCCGATGGACAGACATACAGGCTGCTTCCACGGTTTAGCTATTAGCAGCTGTGCTGCTACAAGCAAGGGTGTGCCTGGGTCATTGGAACGGGAGGTCTTTAAACCTTTGGGGGAGATACCTAGAAGGGGAATAGCTTGTTCAAATAGAATTTCTAGCTTTTGTTTTTTGAGGAATCTTTGTACTGGTTTCCATAGAAATTATGCTTGTTTACATTCCTCACAATGCAGAAGGGTTCCTTTTTCTCCACAGCCTTGCCAGCCTTTACTATTATTTGATTTCTTGACGAGAGCCAATCTTTCTAGAGCAGGATGGAATCTCAGCATTGTTTTATTTTGCATTTCTCTAATGGTCAGAAATGTTGAACATTTTTCAAATATTTATTCAACATTATCTCTTCTTTTGAGAAGCCTCTATTCAATTCTATTGTCCTTTTTTTTTGGGGTCTTTTGTTTTGGGGGAGTCTAACTTTTTAAGTTTTTTATATATTCTAGATATTAGTCCTCTGTCTGAGGAATACCTGGAAACTTTTCCCACTGTGTAGCTTTTCTCATAGTTGTTGTTTGCTTTGCTGAAGCTTTTTAATTCGATATAATCCCATTCACTGATTCTTTTTCTTTTTCTTTTTTGTCTTTTTTTTTGAGACAGGGTCTCACTATGTAGTTCAGGCTGGCCTTGAGCTCACTTTGTAGCCCAGGCTGGTCTTGAACTTGCAACGATCCTCTTGCCTCAGACTTCTAAGTGCTGGGATTACAGGCGTGTACCACCACGCCTGGCCTCCATTTGTTGATTCTTGATGTTATTTCTTGTACAGTTGGAGTCCTGGAGAAAACTCTTGGTTATACTTATGTCTTTTTTTTTTTTTTTTTTTT
>PVLD010024596.1:0-25192 GCA_004027595.1 Dinomys branickii
TGCATTAATTTCTTCCCTGAGTTTTATTATCTCCTCCCTTCTTTGGGCTCTTGGTTTAGCTTGTTGCTCTTTTTCTAAGAGTTTGAGGTGTATCAATAGGTTATTTATTTGCTCTCTTTCTATTTTCTTTGTATATGATTTCATTGCTATAAATTTCCCTCTGAGGACTGCTTTCATTGCAACCCACAGATTCTGATAGGTTGTACTTGTGTTTTCATTTATTTGTAGGTAATTCTTAATTTCTTCTTTAACTTCTTGTGTGACCCATTGGTTATTCAGTAGGTTGTTGTCAATTTCCACGTGTTTATGTGGTTTTTGGAGTTCTCTTTGTCATTAATTTCCAATTTTATTGCATTGTGGTCAGATAATATGCATGGGATAATTTGAATTCTTTTGCATTTAGGAAGATATGCTCTATGGGCTAAAATGTGGTCAATTTTGGAGAAAGACCCATGTGCAGCTGAGAAAAATGTATATTCTGATGCTGTCCATATTTTATTTTGAAACAAATTCTCAGAATCAAAAACAAACCATGTTTGGATACACATCCGTGGAATCCTATCACTCTGTGGAGTCCATAGTTATGTAATTCAATACAATACTGCAGTATTAAATCCATGGAAAGTGCCGGGTGCTCTGGTAGTGTCTTAGTGATGTTAGGGCATTAAGAAGAACAAAATTAACAACTGAGAGAGCTACACGCTCTGTGGCAACCTGTAGTGATACAGGAATGCTGGGGCCAGAGCCAGGTTACTGGCGGACCCCCTCAGCAGCAAGAAGAGCCGAGTAATGATCTTGGGTTTGCTAACTGCAAACCGCCCCTGCTAAAATAATTGCAGAGAACATTTTGGGTTTCCACACAATTCATGGGGTTCTGCAAACAAATCTAAGTTAGGATCTAAAGAAAAATTCAGAAGTAACAGAGGCCCTGTCCTCTAAACTTTGGCCTCTTGAGGTTGTGCTGTGTTTTCATTAAACCAGGGGTGTCACAGCCTGAGAAATCCCCAGCCAGGTGCTCATACTACTGAGCTGTCATCCCGCTGTGTCTCTGCTTCCACTGACAGGGTTGGACGATCCCGAGAACCCAAAGGGAGGCAGAACAGCAGACCCGCCCCGCTCCAGGCAGCTCTCGGGTAGAAGGAGAGTCATGGATTGTATAATTATTTGCAATAAAAACTCATGGCATTCATGTCATAGTCCACTTCATTTTCTTGACCAGGTGCATTGTAGGAACTGACATGTTCAAGACGGGGCAATATGATATTTCCAGTTTTTTTGGACATATTTCCTTGGAATGAGGATCAGAATATTTTCCCAAAACTGATGTGAGTCAGTTGAAGAACCCTTGGTTCACAATTGCCAGTGGGTCTGGAGCTCGAGTGCTGGAGTTGGAAATGCTTGCTTTGTACATCTCCCTGCATCGTCATGGTGCTATCAGACATTCTTCCTGAGGTCACTACAAGCAGAAGGAAGGCTGCGGGACCATAACCACTCAATAGATTTGTGATAAACTGAGGACTCTGCCACCCTTGTCACAGCAGGGACATTTCGGCTGCAAGTTCATTTCACGATAGGTGGGAAGGCGTATCTCAGCCTTGCCTAAAGGGATGTCTCTTTCAGTGTTTCCCCAGTCCCTCTGGCCTCACAGATTCAACAGGATGGGTACCCAGTCCCCACCCATACTACAGAAACTGGCAATTGAGAGCTTGCTGAGGGACAAGGCCTTGGCCATGGATGCCGTGGAACATCTGCCAGGGGAGCTTTTCCCACCAGTGTTCATGGAGCCTTCAGCAGGGGCCACACTGAGGTCCTGAAGGGCATGGTGCTGGCCTGGCCCTTTCCCTGCCTGCCCCTGGGAGCCTTGATGAGGATGAGGACACCAGGGACATTGGGCACTCAAGAAGAAGGTGTTCAGGTGCAGGGAAGATGTTATAAGCTGTGCTGGAAGGGATTCACGTGCTGCTGAGCCAGAAGGTTTGCTCCAGGTAAGTGTGACCCCGGTACCCTGGATGGGGGCCCTGGGATTCCAGAAAGGGCCAGAAAGTGTCAGGGAGAGTTGGGGCTAAAGGGTGAAGCAGCAGCCTCTGATGGGGACTGGCAGATGACGAGAGAATCCGTGGGTAATGCGGGGCCACCTGGGTGAGCACTGCCAGGTGGGGAGGTCAGCTGAGGGTGCAGGCTGCAGTGAAAGGAGCAAGAGGCTCCTGACTCCTCCCACAGGAACCGGGCATCAGGATTGGGCTGGAAACAAGGGAGAAGGAGAAGCAGAAAACTACAGTATAGGAAGAATAGAGATTGCAGTGGCCTTCAGAGGTGAGGAAGGCACAGCAGGAACCTGGGTCCCAGCCTGAATCCTCAGACTCATTACTGGTTCGCCCACAGGAGGTTGAAACTGCAAGTGCTAGATATGCAGGATGTGCACCAGAACTTCTGGAGAGTCTGGGCTGAACACCAGTTGGAAGTCTGCTCCTCAGAAGCCACAAAAAGGAGAAAAACAGAGATGAGTGCGCCAAGGGTAGTAAAATCTCAGCCCCTCAAGGTGACTGCAGATCTGTGCATCAGTGATGGATGGCTGTATCCGGTGCACTCGTACCTCCTCAGGTGGGTCCAGGAGAGAGAAGACCTGGTGCAGCTGGAGTGTAGGAAGCTGAGTATTACACACCTGTGCACTGAGTGGGTCACAGGGTTCGTGGGAATGCTGCACCTTGATTCTGTGCAGGAGGTGGATGTGCCTCACTGCTGGACATTCTCTGCCTGAGCTCATTTTGTCCCTTTTCTGGGACAGATGAAAAATCTTCACAAACTGATTTTCTCTCACGTTTTGTGCCTGCCACCATTTCCCCAGAGGAGAGAGAGCAGTTATTCACCGAAATGACCTCTCAGTTTCTTAAGATTCACTGTCTACAAGAGATTTACATGGACTGTGTCAAGTTCCTTAAAGGCCACTTGGACCAGGTACTCAGGTAAGATATGAAGCTCTCTGTACAGGCATAAAAGCCTCACTCTATTCTACAAAGATTAGTGAACATGGACAGTGTGCCACTCACAGGAGGTGAGACAGAGATCAAACACAATGCTTTTTCAGTCCTACAACAAGTTGTCACATAGCCCCTGTAACTGAGTAGCCAGACTGGAAAGTAGATCATGCTAGAATGCAAGGAGGTGGTGCTCAGATACAGTGAAGGCAGGTGTGTGCTTTCTTCCTCAAGAAGTGAAGCTAGGTTAAGGTGCTGAGAAACCTCCAGGCCTCTCTGATCCTCCTGGCAGTGACCGTGAGGAGGCTGTGACCCAACGGGGGCTGGTGACCCGATGGGAAAAGCAGGAGTCTGAAGCTGACGTCAAGGGACAGATGGGCAGCAAAGGGAACAAGGATACACACTCTGCTGACAGGCTTTCAGACGACCCCAGTAACTGTGGCCAGATCTTGCCCGACTTTTCATTGCTGCCTGCCTCCTGCTGCCCTCAGCAGGAAAGAGCAGCAGTTTTCTGCTTGGGAATGAGGAAAGGGACTATAACAGATTACAGACTCTGACACAAAAGCCAGTGATTGTCATGTCTCGCCTAAATGGGGCTGACTCGTGGACACT
Source organism: Dinomys branickii (assembly GCA_004027595.1). Classification (NCBI taxonomy): domain Eukaryota; kingdom Metazoa; phylum Chordata; class Mammalia; order Rodentia; family Dinomyidae; genus Dinomys; species Dinomys branickii. The sequence goes on from PVLD010024596.1 coordinate 3,588, forward strand.
TGGTCCACCTAGTTTATTTCCACCACTCACTCATTCTCAACCCCAATTGCAGATCTTACTGCTCCATTTTCTACAGGTGCTTGAGGTGCCCCCTGGAGACCCTGTCATTAACTCACTGCCAGCTGTCACACTCTGACTAGGACCAGCTGCCCCAGGCTGAGCAGACCCAACAGCTAAAACACATGGATCTGAGCTGTATCAGGCTGACGGACTTTAGTCCTGAGCCCCTCCGGATTCTGCTGGATAATGTGGCAGCCACCCTGAGCACACTGCATTTGGAAAACTGTGGGATCACAGATGCGCAGGTCTGCGCCTTTCTGCCTTCACTGAGCTGCTGCTCCCAGCTCACTACCTTCTGCTTTGTAAGGAATTTCATGTCCATAGACACCATGAGGAAGCTGCTGGGCCACACTGCCAGGCTGAGGAAGTTAAAGATGGAGCTGTACTCTGTTCCTCAAGAGATGTATGTTCTGAGGCATGGTGTTCCCCAGGACATGTGGAGTCAGGTACATGAAGCACTTAGGATGACGATGGCTGGGGATATAGCTCAGTGGAATAAGCGCCTGCCTAGCAAGCGCAAGGTCCTGAGTTCGATCCCCAGTACCGCCAAAAAAAAAAAAAAAAAAGGACGATGACAAAGCCACTAAACCATTCCAGCACAGCCTGGTTTTGTGTTCAGCATGAACTATGTTGTAAATCACACATTGTACAACATGCACCCTAATCCATGCCAAGCCTGTATCCCAATCTAGTTGAATTTCCCATGCTGTGGAAGGCAGCTATGCTAACCACTGTACCAACAACTCCATCACTTATTTCCCATGCTTTGAACTGGCCCCAGGAACACAGAGTTCTTCTTTCAGTGTGAGTGAGAAAGGACAGGTTGGCAGCAGGCAGCAACATTGGCGAATCACTCACCTGAGTAAAAGTGACTTCTGTGGACCTGAGTCCTAAACAGGAACACAAATAGAAATTTGTTGTTAGATGTCAATTCAGGCTTCAGACAAATGTGTGATGAATGTAAAGAAATGATCATAAATAAAGAGTTTCGTGTTAATTACCTGGCTTCCTCCATGATCATTTTACATGGTTTCCAGCTAAGAGCTCATGAATCTGCAGTACCTCAGGAGAAAAGGCCTGAGTTCTCTGATCAGTGCACTTAGGCCTCAGGAACTCACGGCAGCAAATAGAGATGCTGCATATTGCTCATTCCCTGCAGTTATTTAGTTTTCTCCAGCCACATGTTTCCTCCATGTTTCCTGCTTTTTCTCCCCTCCTCAGTACACCCCTGTTCCTAGACCCATGGGAGAGCTTCCCCACTGCTCAGCAGCCACCGAGTATTTGTATCAAGACAAAGCCCTTGTGAACGTCTGGGCTGGGCAGGAGCATGGGATCCTCTGCCCTGTTCTTCTGGATGCCCTGATGATGGGCCTGAGACTTTATGCTCAGCTTTTCCCTCCTCATATTTGTACCTCTCTTTTGGATTAATCTAAGGTTGCCAACTGGCAATGCATTTCAGAGACCAGCTCTCTAAAGTAGGGCTCCTTGGGAAGTGCAGGGGTTGTGATCAGTAACACGCCTGCTGTGGGAGGCCCCTGCTGAGCCCAAGGTGGAAGAAACAAATGGGAAACTTCCAGGGAAAATGAGTCCACTTGAGCAGCTGTGATACCAAACTATTTGGTGACAGGACCCTGATATGGCAAGCAAGCCTTCAAGACAGGCACTCACAAGAAAAACCACAAGGCATGAACAAAAAGCTTGATTAGCCTGCTGAAGGACAGTCTCTAACCAGGAGTCAGAGATGATATCCGTGCTGATCCCAGTCTTACCTTCAGTTTAAATACATTTTAGGTTTCTATAGTAACCATTACCTTGTTTTGGGAATCTTCGCAAAGTATACTTTTCCTAGAAGGTCAGAGAACCAAATTTCAAATGATCATTGTAGTTTAACTTGTAGCCCACTTCCTAATTTGTCCTGTGTGTTCTGTTCCCATTTTATCATCACTAAGCTCTGCTGAGTTGTTAACCAAGGCAACTGGGGTGAACTACAGGTTAAGTGAAATTTAGATGACTTCTCTTAAGATGAAGTTGAAAACAGAAAACGGAGTTGCCCTTTCCTTATCAGTCCTGTGGCACAGGCAAGGAACATTGTAAGAGAAATGGGGCAACCTTGTTTCTTGGAAGACTTTGGGCTAAGCTGACACCAAAATCCTTGACACTGGTCATGGTTGGATTGAGAAGACTCAAGTTTTGGTTCTTGGCTGTGCGGACAAAGTGCTTCACTGCCCAGGGGAAGGCTGCTCTCCTGGGGCTGCAGTGACACCACACTGTACACAAACAGAGCAAAACAAAACAAGGAACAGAGAGGCACCTTGGGGCAAAGGCTTATGCTTGACCACGAGTGCCAGAAAACACGGAAAGAACCAAAACAAAAGGCTCCTAGATCTTGTCAGTTCAGTTTACCTCAATTCCTGAGCTGATTTTTTTAACTCAAACTCAAGTTTCCTCAGCCTCCAGTTATTGTCTTTCAGATTGAAAGCCCTGGCCACGGCCTGTGGATTGCCGGGGAAATGTCCCTGTGGGCAGAATACTGACCCAACAGGCAAAGGCCACAGGTCAGATCCACTAGGATGTCCCAGTCTTGGAGTTGGACCCATGTTTCCTCCTGTGCAACCTCCCCACGGAGAATGGGAAATGTGTGACCCCCTCGTCTGCCCATAGGCGCTGAGCTCTCAGCTATGCAGCAGCTCCCAGCTTATATTAACCCTACTCAAGCCAGTTCCCTCACCTGATCCCATGTGACACGCACCATTTATTTACCAAATGTGCCAACACAGAGTAAATGTCCTTTCTTGGGCTCAGTGATAACATTGGATTTTATGTGTCACTGTTGAGTGAGAAGTTGTCATTCATGCCTTTAATTTGTTTTTTACCAAACTGTATTTATTGTTTACAGTAGTAAGGACAACAGATAATTGTACAAATTGGTGAATAAACAGAATACAGCAGCAAACACCCCAACCCGAGCCCATATGGCAAAACAAAGGAAAGGACACTTCTTGCAGGATTCCAAGCAAGCAAAAGATGGCGGATCACTGTCAGGAGACTGGAAAGTCACAGAACGGCTGTCAAGCAGCCACAGAGCCTTGGAGAAGGACAACAGGCAGAACTGTGACCATTCTAACTGGCAGAGCACCCAAGATATGTCACAGAACTGGGTCACCACACTAATGCATGACATCAAGCTGTGGAGCACAAACCTGTGAGAAGAACACAAAGTGACCTTCCATGGGTTTCTTTTGCAACCACATTTGAAGTATTTCTTTTACACAATAATGTAACTGCAAATTCAGGAAAATCAATCTTTTTTTCTATAAGGAGGCCATAATTATTCATCAGACACATATACTAGAAGTCTAAGGCCACAATACAATTACTGAATGAGAAATGTGGTAGTTACTTTATTCTAGGTTATGGAAAGGGAGAAAGCTGGTCTTTGTTGTGCCAGTCTTTGCCCATGCACCCTTCATGAGGTAGTGAACAGAGGGACAGTGTCCTGGGCTTCAGGGCCCCAGAGGACATGATCGGGGCAGAGAGCCCTGGCCTACACTGCTGAGTGCCTCACTGCAGAGTTTCACCTTCCAGAACCAGCCCAGTTTTTCCCTCCAACCGTACCGCATGTTGGGTGAAGCGTAAACTTGCAATACTTATCACAGTGGTAACCTGTGCCTACAAGTCAGTCAAAGTCTGCATCCTTGACCCACAGCTGTAGTCACTGGGAGAACACATGCCATCTACATGATTATGACAGGCCACTCATAAGCACCTCCACTCTGGGCTGAGATCCTGGCTACAGATGGAGGCAGCATTCAGCAAATCTTGGGGAAGAATGCTTTGGAAGGGAGAAAAAAAGGAAAACTAAAAAAAAAAACCCCTCACAACTCATTTTATCTAATCAAAAACAATCTAGCCCAATTTAAGTTGTAGGCATGTCTCTGCTGATGCAGTTTCGTGGTGCACTGGAAGTGCACCCAACAGAGGCGGATAGTTCCGTGACTGTCCTCAGTTTCTGCAGACTCCTGTGATCAGCTTGGTCATGCGCTCACACTGCACAGCAAGTGCAGGGTGCAGAACGGTCCCTCTGGAGGCTGCACCTCCCATCTGCTGCTGGAACACGTCAGTGGTGTCTTCATCCTCCATCTCCAGCGGCACTGGTGTCTTTCCTATTAATGGATTGACCATCGAACTGGAATCTCTTCTGTCTCATTGACAAGCCCTGCCTCTCGCAGTAGCCCTTCATCAGCTTGCCCAGGGAGTGTGCCTGGATCTTGAATTGCACCCTGAGCCATCCTGCCCTGCCACCTTCAGATTGATGTGGTCGTTCTCTGTCTTCACACCCTCCTTGGGCTTCTCCTTAGACATGGCTATGAAGCAACGGAGGTGGCTGGGGAAAGGCGGTGGCAGTGCAGGGCAGAGAGGCCACCAACCACTGCTCATCGGCCTTTCATACTTTTAATAACAGCAACATTTGAAGCTGAGACAAGATGATCATAAAGTGTGGTTGGTCGGTCTGTATGTTTGTTTGTTTAGAGATAGGATCTATCTGTGTGTGTCAGGCTGGGCTTCAACTCACTATGTGGAGCAAGCTGTCCTCAAACTCGTGGCCATGCTCCTGTGTCAGCCTCCCTAGTTCTGGCTTAACAGGCCTGCATCCCCACTCCCAGTGGTGACAAAATACCAAGTCATGGCTTCCTGCAGTTTTCTAATCTGTTCTCTGTGGGGATGACCTCATTGTTTTTATAAAGCTGTCACAAACCTGATTTTATTTTCATAGTGGTGCTTCTGGAACTGAATTTGGTGTCCCTGCATTGGTCTACATGCTCAGCATATTTTCATTTTATTTTTCAGTTTTAATATTGATTCCTGGTGGTTCTAGCTGATGAACCCACAGCCTTTCCTCATAACTTTCTACCTAGCCCTTTTAATTTCTTTGTTTAAGACCAGGTTCGTCAGGCATAGTGGCAGTTGCCTGCAATCTCAGCATTCGAGAGGCTGAGGCAGAAGGATCACTACAAGTTCAAGACCAGCCTGGGCTATACTGTGAATTCAAAGCTAAGTCAGCCTGAACTGTACAGCGTGAATCTGTTTCAAAGAAGGAAGAAAAAAATCCTGGAGTCTGGCTAAGTTGCTATGTTGCCCAGGAGATACTTGAACTGTTGGCTCTCCTGTCTCAGCCTTCCAGAGTGCTGTGAATATACACATCTGCCACCATAACTTGGTGTTTTTGGTCTCCAATGCAGTGCTGGAGAATAAACCCAGTGGAGTAATCAGGGTTGACCAGGGTAACAACTTAATACAAGACATAAAATTTATAGGACTATTTGTAATAATCGCTCAAAGAGTCAAGTAAAAAAGACTGCAGGAAATCTCTTCAAACACAAAAGATCCAAAGACTCCAGCAGAGAACCTGGACCCTACGCAGTATCCTGCACCAACCCAGTGGATGACCTAGACAGTGCCACCTATGAGTCCAGGCCTAAAGTCCATGACAATGACTCATGCAAGTCTGAGTCATCAGTCTGTGCTTGGAAGGCCCAGGTCAGTGGTGGAAACTGTCACTGGGACAAAGGGTCTGTAGCAGCAGGCTGAAGGATCCACATTAGAGACAGAAAGTGATGCTCAGAGTGAGGACCAGGGCTCCCCCAAAGTGAACCCTACCATTTTAAGTGATAACAAGCTCCCAAAGTCCTAACATGATGACAGCAGCCCAGTTCACATCAGAAAAGCCAGCGTGACAAACTCCTCCTGGGGAACCAACAGCCCCTCTTCCTCCTCTCCAATTCTGTTTTTATGTTGTTAGCAAAAATCCTCAGGTGAGCCCTCCACACCCAGCATTGCATTGATTCAGTCACTTGGGTGCTTTGTGTTCACCACCGATTGTGAATCCACCACACACAGGAACATGCACATATGAGGCAAGCAGTCTATCAGGAAGCTACACACCAGCTCCAGCCCTCTGCCTGTAACACATGGCACAGCTTGAAATAATTTGCAGAGTCAAAGATTCCAAACAACACTGAACATTCCCAACATTCATGCAATGCTTCTAAGGAAAACACACACACAGAGTAAAGGCTACAGTTTGATTTGAAGTGGACAAGTACATACAACTGTACTGGTTGATAGGGTTTCAGTGTTATACTCTCATAAATGATGTTAAGAATATTTTCCTTGTCACTCTCTATGATCTTGCACAGTGGCGTGTGCTCAACCTGTAGACTGTACTTCTTTTCCTACTTTTACTTAGGCCAAAGAAGTTCAGAAGAACTTCTTTCTTTTCTATCTTTCATAAAACTTTGGAAAGATTTTTTTAAAAGGATGGACTTTTTTAATGCTTAGAATGATGGTACATGCCTACATTTACAAGACTTGGGAGGCTAAGACAGGAAGATCTCCATTTATGAAGGCAAGGCAGAAATACATAGCAAGACCTTCTCTCAAAACAAATAAGCAAACAAAAACACATAATCTTTCATAGCCAGGATTGGGGGGTTCATGACTCTGTGATCAGAGAACTGGGAAGCTGAGGCACAAGTGTTGTAAGCTGAAGACTAGCCTGGCTCAGGTAGGAAAACTCTATCTCAAAACAGGAAGAGAAACAAACCTGTAGACGTGTGGGCATGTGTCCTGAGTGTGATCTGCAGTGCTGTGCACACAGATAAAGAACCCAAGTCTTTTCTGTGAATTATTTACTTATAGAGACAAGCTCTTGTTATATAATTCAGGCCAGTCTTAAAATCACTATGCAACCTGGCCTTAAACTAAAGCTCATCCAACTCCATCACCCTCCCACATGCTGGGATTACAGCCCTATGCACCATCTCCAGGTGTTCTGCAAGAAATTTTAATGCAAACTGCACTGAAAACATCAGTTTCCTACGTCTGCTTGGCTTATGTGCTGGCAGTTCATGTAACACCTTGGTAGATTAGGTGTTTTCAATCAGCCATTCTGCTTTTTTAAAATTCTTTTTGGTACTGGGCTTTGATCTCAGGACCTTGCACTTACCAGGCACACCACTGAGCTAAATCCTCGGCCCTGATGTTTTCAATCAGGACACATGATGCTTTATGTGCATTATGTACACAGCACATGTAACACACCACAGAGATCGAGGGCCGATGGTCCACCTCCCTCATCATCAGCTCACTTCCTCTGCTCCTGAGAACGAGGAGGCACAAATGCAACGCAGTTTTCCACGTGGCCACCACCGCATCAGGATTCCACAGAAGAGCAGAGCTCTGGCCGCCAGCAGGGCTGCAGATGGGAGCACAAGGCTGGCTCCATCACTGCTGCTGCTGATTCCAAGCTTTGGGACTAGCCTGCCCCCTGCTAGTGAGTCAGGCCTGATGCGAGCAGTTGTTGAGAGCAGGACTATATTTTTGGTGATATTATCAAAATTGCTAATATGAAATGCTGTTTCAGTATGAATACCCGTGGTATTTACATAAATACAAAAGATGTAAATTCACATTTAAAATTAGAGAGGACTGTGGGCACGGTGGTGCATCCTTGTAATCCCATCACTGTGGCAGCCTAAGGGAAGATGGCAATTTCCCAGCCCACCTGAACACTTCATGGGATCCGGCCTCAAAATACAGAGGTAGCTGGGTATGGTGGCTCCCTCCTGTCTTCCCAGCACTCTGGAGGCTGGGCAAGGGCGTCACTGCAAATTCAAATGCAGGCTGAACACTAGCAAATAAGTAAAGACCATGTTTACTGTAAGTAAATGAATAATGAATTTTTTAAGTTGATGCTGCAGCTCAGAAACGATCTATTGCATTCAATCCTCTGTACGGAAAATAAATGATTTTGTTAGGCTTTTTGACACAGGTTTTCATTATGCAATTCAGGCTGGACTTGAGCTCACTTTGTACCCCAGGATGGTCTCGAACTCACAATGATCTTCCTGCCTCAGCCTCAGGAGTACATGTGCCAACATGCCCGGCAGTAAATGATTAAATAAGTTGAAGTATGACCCACAATGAACTCAAATTTTTAAACTTCTGTTCTCTACGGACCACTTTTCTGTTATTAAAATTCATACCAAGCCCAGCCAAAACTGCTTACATATTATAAAGTGAAATGAATTAATTTTCATGAATTGGATTAAAATACTAGGAGTAATTTAATTTTATCAAATATTTTATCTATTGAGAGGAAAAATATTTTCCATTTTCTTCTTAGTTTGAAGTCCCTTTTTTCCTTTGTCTTTTTGAGACAAAGTCTTGCTGTGCAGGTAAGGCTGGCCTTGAGCTCACTTTGTAGCCCAGGCAGGTCTTGAACTTGCAGTGTTCCTCCTGCATCAGCCTCCCAAGCACTGGGATAGCAGGCTTGCACCACCACACCTAGCAATTGTAGTCCCTTGAATACAAATGTTCATTTGTTTTTCACATATTAAAACACATGTGCATTCCAGTTTAATTTTCAGCTATTAAACAAGTCCTGCGGTCTTGATGGATTTTTTGAGGTAATGTCTTGCTTTGTAACACAAGCTGGTTCTGAATTCATTATGTAACCTGGGTTCAGAGTCAACCTCCTGAGCGCTGGGATCACAGGCATGTGCCACCCCACCCTGCTCTTGAGGGAATTTCAACCCTCAAGCCAATCTTGTTTCTCGTGGGCATTCAGCCCCTAATCCAATCTTCCCTCCCACTAGGTCTCAGTGCTGGAGCAGGCAATTTCCTGGGAAACTAAAGTCAGGAGAGTAAAGAAGCAGTTTTACCACTGCTCAGAACCTGCACTGTTGTCCTCACTTGTGTCTGCAAGGAGGATCCTCACTGCACATGCAGACCCACGCCCGGAGATGTGCCTGGGTGTTTAGAGCCCTCACTCAGCACTTCCCAACGCCTGAGCATAAGTGGAGGCATTGAGACACCCATCTCTGCTTTCTTCTTCAGTGATAAGCAAATTTATTGATGAGAGCCAAGAAGGGGGCCCAGGTCTTTCACCATTCAGGAGGCAGAGGGAGGAGAATGGAAAACTGGGGGCCACCTGAAGGGGAGCAAACGCCCCCCATACACACACATATTGTCACAGCACAGACACTTTGAAAAGTGGATCTTAAAAAATATGTTAAAAACATTATAATTATATGAGGTTTTCTGTAGTTGTCGTTGGTTGTTTTCATTTTTTATTGCAATCTCTAAATGTTTTATGAACATTTTTAGGCCAGGCATGGTGGCACATGCCAGTAATCCCAGCACTCAGGATCTTGAGGCAGGAGGATCACTGTGAGTTTGAGGCCAGCCTCGCAATAATATGAGTCTAAGCTCACCCTGAACTTCATAGTGAAATCTGTCTTTAAAAGATTAAAAGAAAAATTTTTATAACAGAAACACAGAATACATCAGGGTTTGCCAGGGGCCAGAGGAACAGATTAACTAGAAGTAGCATGAAGAACTATTCTGTGTTTCCTGTGCACTGACTGGTGCCTTTGTATCTGAGCATGAGGGCAGCACTGTCCCACGTGGGAAAGTAAGGCAGGAAGGTCAGGAGCTCAAGGCCAAGCTGGGCAGCAAAGGGAGACCACAGGTATGACACTGCGAAAACAATATGTCTGAATTCAAGCTTGAGACCAAAAAGTTTGACTTTACTGGATGTAAATTGTAGCTTTTTTGTTTGTCTCCTTTTTGAGACCAGGCTGACTGTGTAGATCAGACTGGCCACAAATTCATGGCAACTCTTCCACCTCAGCTTGCAGTGTTGTTACCACAGACACACGCCATCATACCTGTGTGTAAATGTCAACTCTTTGAAAAGAAAGCCAGATATACTGGAAAGAGAGAATCTCACATTTACCCAATGCAGAAAAAAATATAATAAAGCTCACAGTTTTGTGGACAGTAGCAACAAGTACTAGGCATTTAAAGCAAAGAATAGAAAGATGAAATGTTCCTGCAACACACAGAACGGTTTTTCAGAGCAATATGCTTCTGCAGCAGGAATTTTTTTAAGTTAATGCAAGGTTGCATCCTGGGTCTTTGTGCTGAACAATGTACACACACATTTTTAAGTTTTTTTTTAGACAGAGCCTCACTGAAATGTCCCAATAGGACAGGAACTCCAAATTCTCTTGACTCAGCCTCTCAAAGTGCTGGGATTACAGGTGGGCTACACTGCACCCAGCTGGTAATATTTCATTTTGTATTTCATTCGATAACTTGACTTGTAGATTTTTTTTCAGAATAAAAGAGGTCTATGTTGTTCCTGTTTTGTTGCTGGGGCTCAGCCCCAGGGCTTTGTGTGTGCTAAGAGCCCACTCTACATTCCCACCTGGAAATGCCTGGTTTTAAGTTTCAGGAGTATCTCAGACAGTGACAAGGCACTAGAACAATAGAGGGCCCTAAATCTACCCATAAAGCATTTTCCTGTGAAAAGAAAAGCATATTCCTTATAATAGGTATTTTTGAATATGATGTCAAGTTCTTAAGTACAAAACTTTTTTTTTTTTGGTACCAGGAAACAAACTCAGGACCTTGCACTTGCCAGGCATTCACTTGTGCCACTGAGCTATATATCTGGCCCTTAAATACAAAACTTCAAAGGTCACATATGACTTATAAACTACACATATACCTAAAACTTAATCTAGCTAATTACAAGAAATAATTTCAGAAAATACATCTGAATTTGCACAGGACTCAGAAACTCTCCAATGCCTGGCTGCCAGTTGCGAAGGGCAGCACAGTTGTCTCTGCTCATCCAGCTCAGAGCCCAGGTGAGCTGCAGTGTGGTGGGTCCGGGATTCTCCCCTGATGACCTCAGCTGTGGGGCCTTGCCCCAGGTCACGGTCAGGGTCACTCTCCCTGGCGTCTTTACAGGGCAGATGCAGAAGAGTCTGTCTGGGCCAGGAAAGCAGGTGAAATGCTGCAGTCACAGGGAAAGGGAAGGGAGAAAGCACACAGGGCCCTGTTTGCCTCAAAGGGTGGGGCTTCCCCAGCAAGGTCCTGCAGGGCTGATTTCTGTTGTGGTCAAGACTGAGCTTCATCATAGTCACTGACATCACCATCATCCCCTCGTCATCTTCTTCCCTCTTCTCTTTAAGCACTTTCAGGTCCTCACTGGCTAAAATCGCCCTTGGTAATACAGCTGCAAGGAACTAAAAAGGTTCTGACACCTCAAGAGTATCTGCTAAATCATTGCTGGTGCTTTCTTTTCTTTGCCACTGCCTTTTCTGTAGGATTATGTGGGTCAATAGGAGCCCCTGGGCCTTGGCCATGATCACCAGTGCATCTTGGTTGATGCTGGGCACTTTGGGGGACCTCTTCATAATCACAGAAATCAGGGGCATGGGAAGGAGACTAGGGGGTTCTCTGCGCTGGTCCTTGCCTGAGGCCCTATACACCATCTTCTTACTCCCATGCCACTTAGTGGTCGAGGGTAGGAATCCTCCAGGGTCTTTCTTTGAATCAGGGTCTCAATCTCTAATGCAGCCTGGCCTTGAACTCACTATGTAGCCCTGGCTGGCCTTGGACTTGATTCGACCCTCCTGCTTCAGTCTTTCCATTGCTGGGATCATAGAAGTGTGTCACCCCTGCCTTGGTCCAATAGGCAGCCTGCCACTCCCCTCTGCTGCTCTCCCCAGTAAACACCTCTCATGTCAGAAGGTCTGGTCTGGTTCAGTGTGAGGTCTCGGTTTCTGTCCCGGCCCGCGGGTAGTCAACGAAGGCTCCTAAAGAGAGGGGGAGTGGGGTAATCTGAGACAAGCGACACGAGAAATGGAGGCAAGACAGGATTCTGATCAAGCCTCGCTTATTGAGCAGAAGTCTCGGGTTTATATACAGTGCAGAAGTGGGGATTGACGTCAATAGGTAACCAGGCAATGGAGGGAGGTCCAGACATCATACGATATTACATCATTATAGGAAGTCAACCATATATGGAAGGTGTTACATAAGATGTTACATAACTGCAGGAAGTTGACCATATATGGAAGAGGTTACATAACTACAGGACGTTGACCATATATGGAAACCGAAACTAAAATTTCAAGATGGCTGGTGGCTTACAAGATGGATGCAGACCGCAGGTCTCTCAGCGGTCTCCCACAGGTCCCCCTTTTTTATTTTATTTATTAAAAGACCAAATCTCCTTGAGGGGACTGTGCCTATCTTAGGTCAGGATGCTTTCACGTGGAACCAAACTATACCTTACCCGTCACTGGAAAGCAAGGCAGCAATAGGCCTTGTTCCTGTCTTAGGCAGTAGTTGATAATACACGTGAGCTTCCAGTTGCCCATCTCTGGCTATCCAGTCCAGCGCACCAAGGTGAGAAAGCTGAAACCGCCCATTGATCTTACTGGGCATTATTACGATTTGCTTTCTCGAGGTCCATAGCAATTCTGTGATAATGGACCTGAAGCCGTCTCATTTCAATAGCATCCATCATATTAGTAAATTGTTGTCTAATAAGAGCCACCAATCTATTGAAAATACAAGGTCCAAATAAAATAAGTAACAATATTACAATTAAAGGTCCTAACAGAGGGAGAAGATAGGGTAAAATTCCATTCCACACACTCCAAAGTAGATTCTCAAATAATTCTCTTCGTCTCTTTATCAAATCTTCTTGAAGTTTTCTTATTTTGTCTCGAACGATGCCAGACTTGTTTACATAGAAGCAACAGCGTTCCTGTAAAGCCAAACAAATCCCTCCCTGTTCTGCAGTTAAAAGATCTAATCCTCTTCTATTCTGGAGGACTACCTCCACTAAGGAATCTATCTGATCTTGAATATCTTCAATGGTACTAGACAAAGCTTGAACTTCATCAACTATTTGATTAGAAAGCTTGTTATAAGAATGTACAGCAACTCCTATTCCTGCTGAACCTGTAACTAGAGCTCCTGAAATTCCTAATCCTACTAATAAAGGAATTAATTGAACTACTCTCTTAACTCTTTTAGGATGATCTATAGCATAATCAAAGCTGGGAATAGGAATAGGTTCATCTCCAGGTACAATTTCTATATCAGGTAATAAAGTAGCTACAACACATAATCCTGTCCAATTATCGGGTAAAAAGGTAAAAGCTAAATTTCCTCCACAGACAAATACTTGTCCTTTAGAAAGGCAAATAGAAGAACTATATGTAATTGTTTGCATACAATCTGTAAAGGTAACGAATCCGACATCAATTGCATTTTTATTGTACTGAAAACTTCCTTGTATACAGGAAATGAACCTAACAGCTACAGGTTGAACTTTACAGGGTAAGCTTAAGGTGCAATTAGGATGTGTAGGGTTTAATACAAAATATAGAGTAAAATTTGAAGGAGTAGCAAGAGGTATGAATGTACCTTGATTTATACATAACCAACATTTTTTAGCCATTTTTGGATTAGACACATTAAGAACCATTAAAGTAGCCATTAAAATATCTGAGGTTTGAACATTTAAATCATTTTCTTGTAATTCAGAAAATGTCAAAATATGATGATTAATTTTTGAAGATTTTAAAGATATCTGTTTTATAACATTTTCCGTTCGTTTTCGTACATTAATTTCTCTAATTTTATCTTGTGGTCCGCCACCATCAGAAATATGTATCAGGGCAGTTTTATTCCAGCACACCTGTTTACCTGGGGTGCCACGGCATGAAGCCTGAATATATTTATGGCTTTTCAAGGTCCACGGAATATTAGACCAAACATCTTCAAGAGCATTAGTGGCAGTGTGCTGCAATATGGCTGTAAAATATACATTATTATCTATTCCTGTACATTCTTGTACTGATATATAACAAGAAGAATGTATTGCAGCATAATAAGTGATACATTCTTTAGGACATAGTCCTGGTTGACCATGGGGTATTACCGGCGGTTTATAATAACATTATAGCTTTGTATGAAAACTCCTTTTAGAGTATTTATATATGTTAAATAGGATATTTTATTACTGTAATCTGTGTAACTGATATATTGTTCAGGTTTAGCTGTAATAATACCTCCCTCACAGTCACATGGAGGACCATACATGCCTCGTTTGGCCAACATACCTTGCGCTCCTTGTCTGACTGGCACAAATCCTGCTTCCCACGAGGGAGATCCAAGACCACCATCAGAAAGTTGCCACAAGATGATAAAAATTCCCAATGCCAAAATCAAGTTTTTTGAATCCATTATCTGAAAGAACTGTTTGTAATGCTTTGTGTAATTGAATACTTATACGTAGTTCTATTTGTATCAAATTTAAGTTTAAGTTTTAGAATAGTTTTATAAAAGATTTTTAATTTATTATTTTATTGTTTATATCCTTATTATCATAACACCCAAAATATTCATTAAACGCCTTTAGGCGAGAATGGGCAGTTGGCCAGACCACTCATCCTCAGGAACATTCTGTACCCGCCAGGAGCTCTCTGGCTGAACAGAATCCTGTTTTGGGTTTTCTTTAAGTTCTTAAGAATATAAACAAAATTTTTAGTAACAGTTTCTGACAGTTGGTCTTATACTTATTTTTATGAAAAGCGAATATTACAATTATACATCAACAGTATATATGCAATAATCCTTAAATATTAATATCTTTTAAAAATATATATATATATGCAATAACCTTTAAATATTAATATCTTTAAGATAATTCTTCATCTTCAGAATCATCTTTAAAATTATCTTGTATACATTGTTTAGAATCTATTTGTTTTATCAATCGTTCTGGTAACCATCTCGCAGATTTCATTTCTTTAGAATATATACATACTGATCCTCGACCCCAGATAAGGACCGGATCTGGACCATGCCATGAATTAGTTATAGGGTCTTTCCATCTGGTTCTTTTTTTTTTTTTTTCCGGTACCAGGGATCGAACTCAGGACCTTGAGCTTGTCAGGCAAGCGCTTATGCCACTGAGCTATACCCCCAGCCCCCTATAGGGTCTTTCCATAGTACAGAAGCAAACTGTTTTTGTGTTTCTGTATGCCAGAAACGAGAAGCTGCTGATTGTCCTTTAGCATCCAAATTTTAAAAATTGAGAATAAATAAAGCATGAGAAAGAATATTTCTTGGTGACCCCCTTGTAGGATACCATTCCCCCGTTTTTATTTTATTAATAGTAAGTTTTATAGAAAGATATGCCCTTTCAACAATTCCTTGTCCTTGTGGATTATAAGGTGTACCTGTAATATGTTGAATATTAAGGCGTTTACAAAATTTAGAAAAAGTAGAGCTGGAATAACCTGGACCATTATCGGTCTTTATCTGTTGTGGACATCCCAAGACAGAAAGAGCATTAAGTATGTGACTAATTCCATGTGTAGTAGCTTCACCAGATTGAAGAGAGGCAAAAATAAAACCACTAAAAGTATCTACAATCACATGAACATATTTGAGTGTACCAAATTCAGAAATATGAGTAACATCCATTTGCCATAATGCATTAGGTATTAATCCTCTAGGATTAACTCCAAAATGAGGAGTGGGAAGATGTATGGCACAAGAAGGACAATTTTTAATGATCTGTCTAGCTTGTTCCCTAGTAATTTTATGTATTAGTCTGAGTGATTGTGCATTAAGATGATGTAATTGATGTGTTTGCTGTGCTAAGGTAACGTTATCAGTATCATCAATAGAAGTGACAGCAGCCAACAAAGAAACTGTGTTTAGGCGAGTAGCTAGGTCAGCTTTGTGATTGCCTTCGACTAAAGGTCCAGGCAATCCAGAGTGAGCTCGTAAATGCCCAATGAAAAAAGAATGTTTTCTCTTAATGATAAGTGATTGTAATTGTCGAAAAAGATCTCCAGCATTAGAAACAGTTTTTATTTGTCCAGCAGTTTCTAACAATGGGACAGAATGTACAATGTAAGCACTATCTGTATAAATATTAAATGATTGATCAGAGAAATCAGAAAAAACAGCAATAATAGCATGTAATTCCGTCAATTGAGCAGAAGGACTGTTTGTTTGAAATTGTACTGTTAAATTTTGATTATGACAAACACAGGCAGCTATGCCCGTTGAAGAACCATCAGTAAATATTAACAATGCATCCTTTAATGGATGAGACGCAGTGACTTTAGGGAAAACAAATTCATGTTTATTAGCAAAATCAATAAGTTTGTTTGGAGGATAATGATTATCTAAAACACCTATATAAGAAGCCAAAGCAACAGGCTAAAAGTCAGTAGTTTGCATAAGCCAATTGATTTGATCTTTAGTATAAGGTTGAATAATGACATCTGGTTCTTCACCAAAATAACATCTACCTTGTTCTCTTCCCAAAATAATAAGATCAGATACCATTTTATAATACGGTTCAATAACCTTTTTAGGCGTGATAGGTAAATGAATCCACATTAAAGGTGCTGTTTGCCAGAAAACAGCAGTTGGAGATAATTGTGTATTACAAATAATAAATTGTAAAGGTTTATCATAATCCATAAATGTAACTGTCTGAGATAAAATGGCTTGTTCTACTACATGTATAGCTTGTCTACCCTCAGGTGTAAGTTCACGAAAAGATGTGGGGTTGGCATCTCCATGCAAAATATCATAGAGATAAGTTTTAATTGACTTTTAGAGAGTTTTAAATAAGGCATAAGCCAATTAATATCTCCAAGAAGTTTTTGAAAATCATTTAAGGTTTTAAGTTTATCTAATCTTAATTCCAAATTTTGTGAAAAAACTTGTGATCCTCTCATTTGAAAACCTAAATATGTATATGGGTCTGTAAGTTGAACCTTATCAGGTGCAATCTGCAGTCCTTTATTAGATAAAGCAGACTGTAATTCTTTATAACATTGAAGTGCTTCGCAACCATTTGGACCATACACTAAGATATCGTCCATATAATGTATGATATAAATATCTGGCCATCGATCTCTTATTTGTTGTAAGGCTAGAGCAACAAAAGATTGACACAGAGTAGGACTATTTGCCATGCCTTGTGGGAGAACGCACCATTGAAATCTTTTCATGGGTGCATGAAAATTAGTAGAAGGCAGACTAAAAGCAAATGGCTTTTGATCATCAGGATGTAAAGGTATGGTGAAAAAACAATCTTTTAAATCTATAATAATTTTGAAATAACGTAAAGGTATAGCAACAGGTGATGGAAGGCCTGGTTGCAAAGCTCCCATTAACATCATAGTTTTATTTATCGCTCTAAGGTCTTGTAACAATCGCCATTTACCTGATTTCTTTTTTATGACAAAAATAGGAGTATTCCAAGGAGAATTACTAGGAATAATTTGACCAGCATCAAGCTGCTCCTGTACCAACTGTTGTGCGGCCATCAATTTTATAGAAGATAGAGGCCACTGATCGACCCAAACAGGTTCTTCAGACAACCATATAATTTTCTCTGCATGAGTCACAGGAGAATCAATGGCCCCTATGGAAAATGGCCCAAACCTGCCCTGTCAATGTTTGGAATAGATTCTATAGGTGTTATTATTCCCGTATTATCTTTACCCAAGCCTTGACCTGGTTTATATCCACCTCTCAACATTTGAGCAGTAACTACATCATTAGGGCTTCCCATAATCATGCCAAATTGAGATAATAAGTCTCTGCCCCATAAATTTACTGGTAAACCAGCTATAACATAAGGTTGTATCGTGCCTCTATTTCCTTCTATATCTTTCCAAGTTAATAATTTAGAACTTCTTTCTGGATATTGACTTTGTCCTATGCCTTGTAGGTGAGTCATAGTAACATCTAGAGGCCAGATTCTAGGCCAAATCTCCTTTTTAATAATAGTAACATCGGCACCTGTATCAATCAATCCAGAAAATTCTTTACCATCTAACCATAAAGTCATGAGAGGTTTATGTGCAGAAATAATTCTTGCCCAATATATATCTGAAGAACCAAATCCTTTATTACCTCTCTGTTGAGAGACAATTTTATTAGATGTTTGAATTAGAGGCAGGAGTAACAATTGTGCAAATCTTTGACCTGTTTGAATTGTATTAATAAATTTAGGAGAAGAAACCATAACTTTAATTTCACCTGTATAATCATTGTCTATAACTCCTGGAAAAACTTGGACACCATTAAGAGTAGAACTATTTCTACCTATTATGAGACCAAAAGTGTCTTTTGTCAGAGGTCCAAAAATTCCTGTAGGGAGAGCCTGAACCCCCATTTCAGGTGTTAATACTGTGTAGGAGGTGGAACTGAGGTCCAATCCTGCGCTACCTGTTGTTGCTCTGCAGAGATCAGAAACGGATTGGTGTTGTCGTGTGACGAATTGTTGGTCTGCGGAACAAATTTGAGTGCCCCATAAATTTGTCTGGGTTTGGGTATAGGCTTGGGGGCCTGGGGCTGGCCCCGATATCCATTTCCCTGCATCGAAGTTGAGTCTGTATTAACATTTTTTGATTGTGAACTATAATCAGGAATCCAGTATGGATTTATTGAATTTAATTTTTTACCATTAATATCTGTTCTTGATCTACAAGCAGCTGCCCAATGCCTACCTCTTCCCCATCTAGGACATATATTTGGTATTTTCATATTAGGATTCTTAACAAAATCTGTATTCCCTTTAATGCAATTTTTTGCATAATGACCTGTTTCTCCACAAGAAAAACATTTCTGTCACTGATTCACATATTGTTGTACTGAGATATTCTTTTTAGCAGCGGCCAAAGCAAGACCCTGTTGATAAGCAGTTCCAATATCGGAACAAAGACTTATATAACCCTGTAAATCAGTCTTTTTTCTACATGGTCGAATGGCAGCTTGACAAGCAGCATTAGCATTTTCATAAGCCAATTGTCTAACAAAATCTGTACCTGCATCGGCATTTCCAAAGAGTCTGCCGGCTGCAGTAAGTAAGCGATAAACCAAATCTGAAAAAGGTTCATCTGGTCCTTGTCTAATGCTAGTAAGAGTAGAACTCATATCTCCTTTAGATGGCAATTTTCTCCATGCCCTATTTGCGGCTGCAAGAATTTGTGCATACAATCCTGGATCACATATCATTTGAGCCTCTTTAGAATCAAAATTGCCTTCTCCCACCAACATGTCAAAAGTCCATCCATTATTTGCTTGAAGATTACGTTTAGCGATGTCTTTACAATTATCCACAAATTCTGATTTCCATAAAAGATATTCTCCTCCAGAAAGAGTAGCTTTAGCTAATAAATACCAATCTGCAGGAGTAAGCTAATTAACAGCCAGAGATTCTAGAATGGCTATAGTATAAGGAGCTGTAGCTCCGTACTGAGCCACTGCTGTTTTAAGCTCTTTTATCATTTTAAAATCCAAAGTCTGAAGATGGCGGAAAGCTTGTCCTTGATCATTTGTTGTTTCAGTTACCGGAAATGTTTCTAATTTGTTTATATCAATAAAAGGATCAACTTGAGGAATAGGCTTTGAAACAACACCTTTTACAGTTGGTTTCAAATTCTGTAAAGTGTCTGTTTTTATGCCCAATTGTGTTTTAGAATCATGTATACTTAAATCTTGTAACTGAGATATAAGACTTTGATGATTCGTTTTAAGTTTAATTTCTTGAGCCAAAAGATCTTCTTGTTCTACTTGTAACTTTATTCGTTCTTAATAAGTTCAATATTAGTCTTTAGTTCTTTAGTAGGATCATTAAGGACTGGATATGCTGATGGAGAGGCATTATGATTAGCGCTATTAGATGGAGGGTGTTGAATATTAAGTGGCCAATCAAAATTATAACATCTAGTAGCCATTTTTGCTGCACGGTATTCAGCCATCTTTGCCACATCATCATCACTGTCATGTGATTCCTCCATTTTAGGCTCAGAGATTTTTGACAGATCAGGATATAACCTATTTTTGGGTTTAACTCCTCCCACATCCGATGAGTCATCAAGACTGGGCGTGATTTTAGTTTTTCTTAAATCAGGAGGAGCAAATGTAACTTCCTGTTTTAGACCGGATTCAAACTGGTTTGAGCCAGATTTCATGGGCTCCATCTTTTTTATGTCCGTCATGGAGGACTCATTGTTCTCAAATTGTTTGGTTTGATCGTCCTCATTATCACTATCAAAAGACATGAGGTCTTCATCTTTTTTATCTATCATGCTTTGGTTTTGAATTGCTGCTTGTTCTGAAGCCTCTTGTTGTAAAATCATTTCACCCATTCTAATCACATTGGCAATAGTAGTATCAAAATTTTTTGTAGATAAAATATCATCAATCAAGTTCCAATATGAAAAAGCAGTTATCGGTACTTTTGCAACCCCAAATACTGTATAAGACTTAAGTGCATCACCAACTGTTTTCCATTTCGATGAATAAATCGTTCCTTCAAGAGGAAACCAAAGACAAACTTCATTAATATAATCAAAAAATTCAAATAACTGTTTATACTTAACCTTTACTCCTCGTGCCTTGATAGCTTTCTCTAGCTCTTTGATAAACATTTCATGTTTGCTAATGGCTTGTCCCATCGTTGCTGTTCTTACCTCTTATTGTCCGACCGCAGCAGGTTCCTGTGCCGAACTTATTCTCTGCTCCAGTCCCATCGGAGACGTGTACACGTTTTTCACGAACAGCGGCCCTTTCACTTGATCCCCCGTGCTCGAGCCCCACGTTGGGCGCCACTTGTCCCGGCCCGCGGGTAGTCAACGAAGGCTCCTAAAGAAAGGGGGAGTGGGGTAATCTGAGACAAGTGACACGAGAAATGGAGGCAAGACAGGATTCTGATCAAGCCTCGTTTATTGAGCAGAAGTCTCAGGTTTATATACAGTGCAGAAGTGGGGATTGACGTCAATAGGTAACCAGGCAACGGAGGGAGGTCCAGACATCATACGATATTACATCATTATAGGAAGTCAACCATATATGGAAGGTGTTACATAAGATGTTACATAACTGCAGGGAGTTGACCATATATGGAAACCGAAACTAAAATTTCAAGATGGCTGGTGGCTTACAAAATGGATGCAGGCTGCAGGTCTCTCAGCAGTACAAGATGGATGCAGACCGCAGGTCTCTCAGCGATCTCCCACAGGTTTCTATCACTCCCAGCCACCTTTGCTCTTGTTTCCTTCCCTGGGGACACCTGTTACCGCCCTCTTTATTTTGGTGCCTCTGCTATCTTCTTCTTATCCAGAAATGGTGACTTGGGTACCAGTCACGTTACTTCTTTTACACTTAATAGCAGTTCTTAAAAGAGTTGTTCTTATTCTTGCCCGTCATGGTAACTCATGCCTATAATACCAGAACATAGGAGGCTGAAGCAGGAGCATCACCTTCAGTTCAAGGACAGTCTACACTACATAGTGACTTCAAGTCCAGGCTAAACTGTATAGAGTACCTGTCTCAAAAAATAATAAATGAAATAAATAAATATTCTAAAATAAATAAAAATATAAAAATTACACACAATCTGGGGTCTGGTGATCTCGAAACTGAGGCAGGAAGCCCTGAGACCAAGGCCTGGTCATGCTGGTCACTGCCAGCTTTGCAGGAAGGTGAGGAACTGCAGGAATATTGAGCACCTGGAGGAGGAACAGGCGCTATAATTGATCTTCCGTTCTATATAACTGTCCTCCTGCGGTACAGCCAGCCCGCTCCCCCATGGCTCTGCCACTCAGCCCTGCTCCCTGTCCCTGGGACCC